>PVIW01001855.1:0-86631 GCA_004026585.1 Noctilio leporinus
CTTGATGTCAACTTCAGGGCCTTTCAGGTCACCTTCCACCTTAGGCAGAGAAACGTCCATATCACCTTTCACCTTTGGGCCTTTCAGGTTTAAATCAAAGTCAGGCATGGAGATCTTGGGAGCCTTTATATGCATCTCTGGCATCTTGAATTTGGGCCCCTTCAGTTTCCCCTCTGGGCCTTCAATGTTTATATCAGGACCTTCAATGTCCACTTTGGGTGCTGAGACATCGATGTCAGCCTTGGGAAGGTTCACATCCACTTCTGGGCCCTCTCCTTTGAAACCAGGCATGCTGAACTTTGGCATTTTCATCTTGGGCATCTTCAGGTGCCAGTCTGGGCCATGAACTTCAGGAGCATCAATGTCCACTTTGGGGCCCTTGATGTTCACATCTGGTATTTTACCTTCTACCTCAGGTACAGACACATCAACATCTCCCTTGATTTTTGGTCCTTTCAGATTTAGGTCCACATCAGGCATAGAAATATTTGGGGCTTTGAAATGCATGTCAGGCATCTTGAACTTGGGGCCTTTCAATTTGCCCTCTGGTCCTTCAATGTCGATATCTGGCCCACTGATGTCACCTTTGAGGTCACCTTCCAATTTGGGAACATCTACATCCACTTCTCCCTTGGTCTTGGGGCTTTTTAAGTGTAGATTAATGTCTGGCATGGAGATTTTGGGAGCTTTAAAATGCATGTCTGGCATCTTAAATTTAGGACTTTTCCATTTGCCATCTGGGCCTTCCACAGCTACGTCTGGCATGTCAACATCCAATTTAGGGCCCTTGACATCCAATTCTGGACCCTTTAACTCTCCTTCCATCTTTGGGGCAGAAACATCGAAGTCTCCTTTAACTTTAGGCCCCTTTAAGTTGAAATTAACATCAGGCATGGATATCTTGGGAGCATGAAAGTGCATTTCTGGCATCTTGAACCTAGGGCCTTTCAGTTTTCCTTCTGGGCCCTCAATGTTCACATCTGGGGCTTCAATTTCAACCTTGGGTCCAGAGATGTCAACATCGGCCTTGGGCAGATTCACATCCACTTCTGGGCCCTCTGCTTTGAAGCCAGGCATGCTGAACTTGGGCATTTTCATCTTGGGCATCTTCAGGTGCCAGTCTGGTCCGTGAACATCCACATCAGGGGCATCAATGTCAACCTTAGGTCCTTTAATATCCACATCGGGCACTTTCATTTCACCTTCTATCTTGGGCACAGACACATCCACATCCCCTTTGACTTTGGGGCCTTTCAAGTGTAAGTCTACATCAGGCATGGAGATCTTGGGGGCCTTGAAGTGCATCTCAGGCATCTTAAACTTGGGACCTTTCAGCTTTGCATCAGGACATTCCAGTTCAATGTCAGGCACCTCCACATCCACACTGGGGCCTTTCAAGTCACCCTCCAATTTTGGCACAGACACATCCACATCCCCTTTGACTTTGGGGCCTTTCAAGTTTAAGTCAACATCAGGCATGGAGATCTTGGGAGCCTTGAAGTGCATCTCAGGCATCTTAAACTTTGGACCCTTTAGCTTCCCTTCTGGTACTTCAAGGCTTACATCTGGGGCTTCAATGTCAACCTTGGGTCCAGAGATGTCAATGTCAGCCTTAGGCAGGTTCACATCCACTTCTGGGCCCTCGGCTTTGAAGCCTGGCACGCTGAACTTGGGCATTTTCATCTTGGGCATCTTCAAGTTCCATTCTGGGCCACGAACATCCACATCTGGGACATCAATGTCTACTTTAGGTCCTTTGATGTCAACATCTGGCACTTTCATTTCACCTTCGACCTTGGGCAGAGACACATCCACATCCCCTTTGACTTTGGGGCCTTTCAAGTGTAAGTCTACATCAGGCATGGAGATCTTGGGGGTCTTGAAGTGCATCTCAGGCATCTTAAACTTGGGGCCTTTCATCTTTCCTTCAGGACATTCCAGATCGACGTCAGGCACCTCCACATCCACCTTGGGACCTTTGATATCAACACTTGGACCTCTGACTTCACCTCCTAGTTCTGGCACAGAGGCATCTATCTCTCCTTTTAGTTTGGGTCCCTTCAAATTCAAGTCCACATCTGGCATGGATATCTTGGAAGTTTTGATATTCAGTTTAGGCATCTTAAATTTAGGACCTTTTAATTTTCCTTCTGGTCCCTCAATATCCAAATCGGGAGCATCAATGTCCACTTTGGGGCCAGAAACATTAATGTCAGCTTTTGGCAAGTTCACATCCACTTCTGGGCCCTCTCCTTTGAAGCCTGGCATGCTGAATTTGGGCATTTTCACCTTAGGCATCTTCAGGTGCCAGTCTGGACCATGAACATCCACATCTGGGACATCAACATCTACTTTGGGTCCTTTGATGTCGACATCTGGCACTTTCATTTCACCTTCTACCTTGGGCACTGACACATCCACATCCCCTTTGACTTTGGGGCCTTTCAAGTGTAAGTCTACATCAGGCATGGAGATCTTGGGGGCCTTGAAGTGCATCTCAGGCATCTTAAACTTAGGGCCTTTCATCTTTCCTTCAGGACATTCAATATCAATATCGCCAACATCCACATCCACCTGAGGTGCTTTCACATCTATTTCAGGAGCTTTCAAGTCTCCTTCCACTTTAGGAAGGGAAACATCTACATCAGTTTTCAGTTTAGGGGCTTTCAGATTAAGTCCAACATCAGGCATAGAAATTTTGTGTGTCTGTATATTCATGCTTGGCATTTTGAATTTGGGACCCTTTAGTTTCCCCTCTGGACCTTCAAGAGTCACACCTGGAGTATTAATGTCCACTTTGGGTCCAGAGATATTAACATCACCCTTGGGGAGGTTCACATCCACTTCTGGGCCCTCTCCTTTGAAGCCTGGCATGCTGAACTTGGGCATTTTCACTTTGGGCATCTTCAGGTGCCAGTCTGGGCCATGAACTCCCACATCTGGTGCACTAATATCCACTTTGGGACCTTTAATGTCAACATCAGGAGCTTTTATCTCTCCTTCTACTTTTGGCACTGTAACATCATAATCTCCTTTCAGTTTAGGACCTTTCAAATGCAAACCAACATCTGGCATGGGTATCTTCTGAGACTTTATATTCATTTCTGGCATCTTAAATTTAGGACCTTTTAGTTTTGCATCTGGACCTTCAATATTCACATCTGGAACTTCGACATCCACCTTGGGTCCTGAGACATCAATGTCAGCCTTAGGAAGGTTCACATCCACTTCTGGGCCTTCTCCTTTGAAACCTGGCATACTGAACTTAGGCATTTTCATCTTGGGCATCTTCAGGTGCCAGTCTGGGCCATGAATATCCACATCTGGGGCACTTACATCAACTTTGGGCCCTTTAAGGTCAACATTGGGCATTTTCATTTCACCTTCTACATCAGGCAAAGACACATCTGCATCTCCCTTTAGTTTTGGTCCCTTAAGATTCAGGTTCACATCAGGCATGGAGATCTTGGGAGCTTTAAAGTGCATATCAGGCATCTTAAACTTCGGACCCTTCAACTTCCCTTCTGGTCCTTCAAGGCTTACATCTGGGGCTTCAATGTCAACCTTGGGTCCAGAGATGTCAATGTCAGCCTTAGGCAGGTTCACATCCACTTCTGGGCCCTCGGCTTTGAAGCCTGGCACGCTGAACTTGGGCATTTTCATCTTGGGCATCTTCAAGTTCCATTCTGGGCCATGAACATCCACATCTGGAACATCAATGTCTACTTTGGGTCCTTTGATGTCAACATCTGGCACTTTCATTTCACCTTCGACCTTGGGCAGAGAAACATCCACATCCCCTTTGACTTTGGGGCCTTTCAAGTTTAAGTCTACATCAGGCATGGAGATCTTGGGAGCCTTGAAGTGCATCTCAGGCATCTTAAACTTGGGGCCCTTCAGCTTCCCTTCTGGTCCTTCAAGGCTTACATCTGGGGCTTCAATGCCAACCTTGGGTCCAGAGATGTCAATGTCAGCCTTGGGCAAGTTCACATCTACATCTGGGCCCTCTGCTTTGAAGCTAGGCATGCTGAATTTAGGCATCTTCATCTTGGGCATTTTCAGGCTCCAGTCTCCACCTTGTACTTCCATGTCTGGTGTTTTCACATCCACCTTGGGGCCTTTGATGTCTGCATCTGGAACTTTCATCTCACCTTCTATTTTTGGTGCAGACATATCTAGATTTCCTTTCATTTTGGGTCCTTTAAGATCAAGGTCAACATCAGGCAGAGTCATCTTAGGAGCTTTGAAGTGCATCTCAGGCATCTTAAACTTGGGGCCTTTCAACTTCCCTTCAGGTCCTTCAAGGCTTAGATCTGGTGCACTAACATCTATCTTGGGTGCAGAAAGGTCCACATCAGGTTTGGACAGGTTCACATCCAGTTCTGCACCCTCTCCTTTGAGGCTGGGCATGGTAAATTTGGGCATTTTCATCTTGGGCATCTTCAGGTTCCAGTCAGGTCCATGAACTTCAACATCTGGGGCTCTGACATCTACTTTTGGCCCTTTCAGGTCACCTTCCAGCTTTGGCACTGTAACATCATATTCCCCCTTTACCTTGGGACCTTTCATATGCAAGTCCACATCAGGCATGGAGACCTTTGGGGCCTTGATGTTCATCTCAGGCATCTTAAACTTCGGACCCTTCAGCCTTCCTTCAGGTCCTTCAATGTTCACATCTGGAACTTCAACATCAACCTTGGGTCCTGAGACATCAATGTCAGCTTTGGGCAGGTTCACATCCACTTCTGGGCCCTCTGCTTTAAAGCCAGGCATGTTGAACTTGGGCATTTTCATCTTGGGCATCTTCAAGTGCCAGTCTGGGCCATGAACTTCCACATCTGGAGCATCAATGTCCACTTTGGCACTTTTAAGTTCAACATCAGGAACTTTAATCTCACCTTCAATCTTTGGTGCTGTGACATCATATTCTCCTTTTACACTAGGGCCTTTCAAATGTAAGTCTACATCTGGCATGGAGATCTTTGGGGCTTTGATATTCATCTCAGGCATCTTAAATTTGGGTCCTTTCAATTTTCCTTCTGGTCCCTCAATTCTCACATCCGGAGCACTAACCTCTAACTTGGGCCCAGAAATGTCCACATCAGGCTTGGGCAGACTCACGTCCACATCAGGGCCCTCTGCTCTGAGCCCTGGCACACTGAATTTGGGCATTTTCATCTTGGGCATCTTCAGATGCCAGTCTGGGCCATGAACATCCACATCTGGGGCATTAATGTCCATCTGGGGGCCTTTAATTTCCCCTTCCAGTTTTGGTACTGTTACATCGTATTCTTTTACCTTTGTGCCTTTGACATGTAGCTCTACATCAGGCATGGAGATCTTTGGTGTCTTGACACTCACTTCAGGCAACTTAACATCAGGGCCTTTGAGTTCGCCCCCCAGGCCTCCCATGTTGACACCTGGGGCTCCCATGTTGACCTTGGGCCCTGTAATGCTGACATTTCCTTTGGGTAGGTTGATGTCCACATCTGGGCCTTCACCTTTGATGCCTGAAGTGCTGAACTTGGGCATTTTCATCTTGGGCATTTTCAGGTTCCATTCTGGGCCACGAACGTCCACATCTGGAGGACTGACATCCACTTTGGGGCCTTTGATGTCAACTTCAGGGACTTTGACTTTCCCTTCTACTTTTGGGAGAGTGACATCTGCACCCCCTTTCACTTTAGGCACACCCACAGTTAAGTCTACATCTGCCATTGAGATACTGCAGGTTCCTACTTTCCCAGAAGGACCACTCAGCTTAGGTCCTGCCAGGGTTCCCTCTAGGCTGGGTGTCTCTATGTCCACTTTGGAGCCTTTGACTGCCACTTGAGGGCCTTTAATATCACCATGCACGCCCTGAGCAGGAAGCTTAATATCTCCTTTTAGTCTGGAGGACCCAAGGCTCAGATCCACCTCCTGCAGAGAGATTTTAGGTGTCTGAACAATCATTTCAGGACTCTTGACTTTAGGACCCTTTATCTTCCCTCCCAGCCCTCCAGTAGCGACCTCGGGCAGGCTGACCTCCCCAGAGACCCCAGGAAGAGTCACTTCACTTGTGGGTAGTGTCACATCAATTCCCGCTCCTCCCTTAGAACCTGATACAGAGACTGTGGGGACTTTCATCTTGGGCATATTTAGTTTGCCTCCGGGCCCATGAATATCAACCTCAGGGCCTTGAACTTCCACATTGGGGCCAGTGATGCTGCCCTTGATTTTTGGAGCGGAGATATCCACCCCTATGCTCCCTTGGGGCTTGGCACCTTTCAGGCCTAGGTCTGCCTCAAGTGATGGCCCAGTAATATGGGGGCCCTTCAGTTTCCCCTCAACATTGGCACAGGGAGCACCGACTTCTAGCTGAGGGACCTGGACCTTCCCACCAATGGTCATGCCTGGCTTGCTGTGCTTGTGACCCACAGAGAATTCAGGTGCAGAAACACTGCCCCCTGTCCCTGGTGTCTGGCCCTCAGGCCCTGTTGAGACACCAAAGTTTGGCACCTTCATGGAGGGAATTTTAATTTTTCCACTACTGTCACTCTCAAGAGATGGGCCTTGTATCTCTACTGCCCCACCCCCAAGAGATGAAGTGCCCACTCCCGGAACCTGAACCCCCACTTTGCCCTTTGCACCAACATTGATGTCTGGGCTTCCCACCTTTATCCCAGGCACAGTGACCTGGACCTTCGAGTGGCCAGCACCTTGGAGCTCTGGTCCGGAAGCAGAAATGGAACCTGCTTGAACGTTCACAGCAGCGCCTGTGCTCGGAATCACTGCCCCCGAGCCCGAGGGCAGCCTGATCACTGTCTTCCCAGACTGGCTCTCCACATCCACAGTGGAGATTTCAGTCAGTTCGTGCCATGGAATCTTGATCTTGAACTCAGGGCTGCTGATGTCAATCTCCTTGGCTCCTTCCCGGCCCGTCACATCCACAGTGTAGGCTGTGACCCTTCTAGTCACTGTGATGGTGCGGCTCTGGGTCTCCCCTTCCACTCCGTCCTCCGACCTCAGCCGGGGCTTGATCTTCGTGTCATAGATGCGCTGGTACTCCTCATCATCCCCGCTCTGCAGAGAGACACGCCCGGCAGAGGTTGCAGCAGAGTCTGCCTGAGGGACAGACGCCAGCCACAGCCCAGCCTGTTTCCCAGAGAAGCTGGGACCATAACGACTGTCCATGGAGCCTCCTGGGGCAGAGTCAGGAGGGCTGGTGAGAGGGGCTGACAACCACATCACAGGAGAAAAACAGAGATGATCTGGGGAAACTCCAGGAAGCAAAAGCCCTGGGGAGAGAATGGGTGTAGACTCCTGGATGGTACAGTGTAGGAAAAGGATTTACAATCAATTCTAGACTCAAAACACCAGGCAGGTACTGGGGACACCTCTGGGCAACCAGCTCCACACTGACTTGACCCTAAGGCTCTCAATTCTCAACTCCCTGGTGTTATGTTTAGGGTTGAGAGCAGCTATGCTTGGGCAAACACTTTCCCTTTGAACCCCATAACCAGTTACAGAAACAAGCCATCCAAAGGAGCAGGGAGAATTCCCTTAGGTACTTTGAGGCCCTGCCTCTGACTCAGATTGAGCCCAGGTCTCTGGAAGTGGAAGAGGGAGAGCTGGGCACCTGTGGCATCATTTCAAAAGTTCTGGCAAAGCAGCCAGCCTTCCTCCTGGCACGTGGGGCCAGAGAGCATGAGTTGCTCCCCAGCTGCAGCGCTCTGAAGAGACCGCCTTTGAGAAGGGGCAGCATCAGCCACATGCCACCCATAAACAGAAACAACCAGGCTGACGCAACAGAGGATGCAGAGGGGTGAAGTTAGGAGAAAGAATGACAAGAGAGGTCCAGCAGGCAGACAGAGGGCCCAGGAAGTGAGGCCAGCAAGTCATATGGCCAGGGGGAGGTCCGGATGCAGACGGGCCCATGAGGCACTCACCAGAACCACTTCCGAGGTGCGGGAGCTGAAGACCTCCTGGGTCCAGGTCTGGCCAGGCTCAGGGGAGCGATCCCCCTTCCGGTGCAGCTTCAGGCCCACAGTGTGGTGCCCCATGCAACTCAACAGCTGTGACACTTCTCCCGACTGCAGGTTGTCGAAGTAGATGGTGGCACCCACAATCTGGTCCCCTGAGCAAGGAGGGACAAACAGCAGGTTTCAGGGAAACAGCATGCAACACAGTGCTCGGCCTGCATTAAATGCATGTCATGACCACCTTGCAAGGCAGCTGTGGTGGGACCCATCATACACGGGAGGGTCTTAGAGAGGTTGACTGATTTTCCCAAAGTAGCCAGAGCTCGTGAGTGGTGGAGACAGAACTGAGGACTGTCTCCATCCCCTCCCTCTTTAACCACCTCCCCCAAGGATCATGAGCAAGTGATGGGGACGGAGTGGACAAGGGGAGGTTGGGCTTGGGTACCAACCATCCTGATGGCACTCCACAGCCACCTGTCCACTTCCACTTGCTCCCTGCCCTTTCCTCTGCCACCTTCACCCACCCCAACCAGCCCCCTTTCCTGCCCACACTCTGAGGAGACTCACCCTCCTTGACCACCCCAGCGCGGGCCGCAGGGGAATTCTGCATGACCTCCTGCACGAAGACGCCATCTTCCCTCTGGGCAATGGTCAGCCCGTGGGAGCCACTGCCCTGCCAGTTGGGCAGCAGCAGCTCCCGTGTTGTCTCCTCCTCCTTCTCCATCTGGAATGAGGGAAGGGAATGAGTTCAAGACAGCAGGGCAAACGGCACAGTGGTAAAGAGATGAGAAGGCCAGTGAACTCCCAGGGAGAGAAGCACCAGCTCCAAGGTGCCTCCTTCCATGGTGCAGATGCTCCAAGGTGCAGCAGGCAAGATGGAAAGCAGACAGGGGACACAACTGGACTCAGAGGTCATCGGCCCCACGTCACTCCCACCCATGCCCAGCTTCCAGATGAGGCTCTGGGGTCTCCGCCCCCCACCACCCCATTACCCCCACCTCTCTCATCACCCTCCCTCCTACTGACCTTTGCAGGACTTGGCTCAGGAGCGAATGCCTTGCCAGGAGCCCGCCCCTCCTTCCTGTCCTCTCGTCAGTCTCTCTGGTGGGGAATCTCGGTCACACAGCCTAGGGGAAAAGTTCCCAATGATGAAAAGTCCATGACACAAAGTCCATGACAGCTTGCTCAAACCCCAACCAGCGGCCCCACATCCAATGATGGCTAGGTGTTCTGTTCCCCAGGCCAGACCAAAAACCCTGGCCCTTGCTACTGTCATCAGGCCCATTTGTACACAACTCTCCAGCCTGGGAGCATAGAAAGCGGGTTACAGGAGGCCAGACAACGTCAAATCCTGGCTCTGCATCCTCCCACTGGGTGAGCCCGGCCAGGTCCCTTGAGATTTCCGAACCTCCAGCTCCTCATCTGTGACAAGAGAGGGGGTAAGGGGCTTCCGTGAGGACTGAAGGAGAGAGAGCAGGCAGGGAAAGCTCTAGGGCACAGGAGTCTCGAGATATACACGTCCACATTAGAACTTTACAGCAGCTTCAGGAGGGAGCTGTTACTGTCCCCAGCTTACAGATGGAAAGACTGATGTTCAGAGGCCAATTTGCCCCCACACACAATAAAAAATGTAACATGCCTGGACTCGGACCCCAATCTGTACCTCTTTCCCCTGCACCCCATCATATCTGCTCTGCAGGGGGCGAGTGGCCAGCAGAGATGGTAGAGAGAGACTCTGGGCCACCCTGCCCAAGTCAGTCCTCAAGACCAGGGGGACCCTTGCCAGTTGAGAGCTCCACAAGCCCTGTCACAGGCAGCCACGGAGCACAGGAAGCCCCAGCCCCCCACCCGACCCCAGGCACTGGCCACGGCCCCGGGGGCTGGAGTCCAGCTAAGCGGCCCCAGGGACACGGTGAGTCAGGGCCCATCGGGCCGCCCACGCTGGGCCCCGAGCCAGGCCCTCATAGGTGCTGGCACTAAGGAGCAAAGGCTCCCTCCGGCCACAGGATGAGCTGTCAGCAGGAGAGGTGCCCAGAGACGACAGCAGGGAGGGCTCTGGATACGCCCCGGTCCTGCAGCCACCCACACGACACAAAATGGCGGCGACAGCGTCACCCAGAGCAGGTCTGTGAAACTGGGGGACACACACGGTCAACCACAGAGCACCTGGCCCAGCGCCCCACCCTGCAGCCATTTACACACAGAAACTAGTCAGTCAGTCAATAAATGTGCACACACTGATCACCTCCTGTGCGTCCGCCCTGGCGCTGGACCCCACAGAGCAAACAAGCAAGGGACAGACAGCTCAGCCTCAGCACCGAATCACAGGCTGCGTGAGACTGTCGCCCCGCTTCACTCTTGATCCTTTAAACGTTCACTGAATGCACTCCATGGGCCAGACAGGGAGACTGAACAGACTTCACTCCTGTCCTGGATATAAATCATGAACAAAGTGCTGTGGGTGTGATCAGTTTCGCCTCAAAATGTCCCAGAAGGCTTGGGAGGCTTTTGGAGGGCACTGAACTATGAACGGGATCTTAAAGTTGCTAGAGTTAGCCTCTGAGAAACGAGATTCTTCTTGCACACGCACAGGCACCTAGCCCTTCCGATGCTGGGCAGATCGTAACACGGGGAGGAGATAAAACACATGGACCCTCAGGTGCCTCGCCACCTGAACTCACACCTGCAGCATTTATGACGCGCTCGCCCTGAGCGCAGGTGCTGGTAGGCGGGCAGCAGAGAGGTGCGGTGAGCAGCCTGCTGGCTCGGGGCGGAGCTGAGGTAACACCTCCTCCCTTTCTGGCAGGCAGAGGAGGACGACAAAAACTCACACTGACCCTTCCTTACGTGAAACGCCGGAGCCGGACCTTAAACCGTGCCTCCCAGCGGCCAGCGCTGAGAAGCCAGCCCCACAGACGACAGCCAGGCAGGGCAGGGAAGGAAAGGCCTTGTAGCCACAGATCTCCGAAGCCACTGATCACACGGACACCTGTCTTCCTCCCTGAGCGGGGCCCTGGTTCTCAGCCCAGCATCCTGGTGCTGAGCCAGCAACTCACCCTCGCCCACATCTCGGCCCCACCCTCCCTCCTTCCCCAATGAGTCACTGCAGCCACAACAGCTCCAAACATGCTAAGGGTCACACCTAAAAACCAATCAACAAAGTGCTTCTGGGGCCAGACCCCTGGTGCCAAAGGGGCTGGGGCTCCAGTGGACCCAGGACGTTGGCTTCCCTGCCAGCTCCTCAGGCGGAGCCCCAAGCCGGGCGGAGTCCTAGGAACGGAGTCCCTAGAAGCACAGCTGGGAGGCTAGCAAGGGACTTGCTCCTTGCCTGGGCCCAGGCTGCTGATGAAGAGGGGAGAAGGCCATTGGAGTATAGCAGGGTCCATAGGCCGTGAGAACGGGAGGCCCTGGACCCGAGGCCACAGGTTGGCCCTGGCAGAACGCCCGCTGGCGAGGAAGCCAGGTGGAGCTGCCAGCCTCCCTGTCTGCCCTGGCCTGGCTGTCTCTTGGCACAGCCAAGAGCACTCCCCTCCCCTCTCATCTGATCTGGGCCACGCAGACGGCTGGACATGAGACTGCCGATAGGGGATTTGAGGCCACCGTGCCCTGTGTGTTCCCTGCGTTTGGGCCCCAGCCCTCAGTTTCTCCCAACCCTGGAGCCTGTACCAAGCCCAGCTGGTCCTTCCTCCTCCCACGCAAGTCAGAAGCCGGGCTCCCCACAGCAGGGTCTTTGGCACTCTGCGGGAATTCTGTGCGTTCAGCCCAGTGCCCCAAGCCTCTGGAGCTGGGCCATCCCGTGAGGTAGCCACAAGTGGCTATTTACATTTAAATGAACTGAAATTAAATTTAAATTTTAGTCCACTGGTTGCAGCAGCCACCCTTCAAGGGCTCGGCAGCCACACATGACCACCATATTGGACAGCACAGATGGGAGAACATTCTGTTGCCGCAGAAACAGCACTGCCTGTTATTTACACGTGGAGAAAATGAGGTCCCGAGATGAGAACGGGGGCCTGTTGGGGCCCTAGAGCCCAAGGCTCGCTAGCAGCCCGCCCGGGCCACCCCCGGCCACTGCCATCCCCGCCCCAACACTGGCTCACAGTGCCCTCGGTGAAGGGACAAGCAGGGCTGCAGCGGTGGCCCTCTAAGGCAGAGGCTGCTTGCAGCGCAGATGGTGAGGCCATGCCAGCTGCAAGGCTGAGAGGACACACATCTGAGACTGAAGGACAGAGTGTAATTCAGTCGCAAGGCAGCGAGAAGAACGAAACCGCCCTGTCCATTCAGACATCCTCAGAGAAGATGCGCAGAGCAACAGGGCCACCAAGTAGCCTGGGGCAACCCGGGACAGACCCAGGAGGAAGACTCCTTCCCCTGGCCAGAGGGTTTCCACCAGCATGACCTCCAGAGGCGCATCCTCGCCCATAGCCACCAGGGGACAGAGCCCTTCCTCCCCAGAGCCTGTAGAAAGAGAGCCAGGGTGGGGCCCAGCCTAACGCTGCAGCAGAGACCGGCGTGCAGCTGGCATCAGTGGCAAGGACAGGAACTGATGTACACACACACCCTCCCCAAGAGACAGGCTGTGGGGCTCAGTGCCTCCTGGCCCCAAACCCGAGGACAAGATACGCACACCAGAAGCAGAGGAGGCAAAGTTGGCGCACACACCCAGGGCTGGCGGGATGTTAAGAAGTGACACTCCGAGAGACTGTCACTCCCACCCACAATGGGGAGGGCGTTCACAGCAATGAAACTTCCACCCAGCACCACGGCGCACACACACGGACACGCACACACGAGAGAACCGACCCACCACGTACACGGGCCAGGGAGAAGTAGCCCTCATGTGGAAGAGAATGAAATGACTAATGAAATGACTCACCGTCAGGGGTAGAGACCACCACCTGCGGGGAAAGTCCTCAACACTTATCACCAGGACAACGGGTTGGGGAAAACTAGGGGCAATCTGCTCTCACAAACACTCACCAGACGTCAAAGAAAAGGACAGAGCTTCACACTGAAAGAACACCCCGCCCAGTGGAAGAGAATTTTGCAGAGGTCCTACGGGGTGCAGGGCAGACGCTGTGCTGGAGTTCCATGCCTGGGGTCTCATGGATCTCCAAACAACGCTACGTGATTAAAAATTCATATCCTTATTTTAGAGATGCAGAAATGGGCCCTAGAGGTAGGTGACTCGCCCAAGTATGAGACAGGGTTGGCATGCAAGCCCGGAGTCCCCTGACACCAAGGCCTACTGCCTTGACCCAGGTCGGGGGACAAAGGAAAAATAAATGCACACACAGGATGAGAAACCACAGAGGAAGATGCACAAGGGAGATACATAGGAGAGAGAAACTATACTCGAGGTGGGGGCGGGGGGTGACAACCGGAGAGACGCCCACAGGAAGTTGGGGCTGTCCTGGTCCAGCTTGGGGACAGCAAACCCAGAATGGGCAGTGTGCCAGGCATCCCAGAGCCCCCGATCTGAGGGCTCCTTTGGGCCTGAAGCTTAGAAAGGCTATGTTCCCACCGGCAGGGGATCCTGAGCTGCCCAAAACTCAGCTCTCTTGGGCCCCAGCAGGTCAAGGCCAAGAGAATCATCCCCTTCTGGGGCTTGGACAGCACAGGACCCAGGCAGCCAGACCCTGGGAGGGTAAGGCAAAGATTTTCATTCACTGAGAAATGGGGACAGCCGTGGCCAGCAGACCCCCATCCCAAAGGGGCAAGGAGAAACCCAGAAATGGATCTCTTCTGGCCTAAGCCTCCAAAGGGACCTCCATGTATGCAGCTGCCAGACCTCTGTCTAGAAAACACGGGCCCTAGTCTAACTGGAGCAGACCTGCACAGTCATCTCAGGGTCTAAGAAGGAAGCAAGAACTTTTACACTCAGCTGGTTCTAGGTCGAACACTGGGTGGGGCACCTGAAAGCAGTGCATGTGTTGACGGGGTGCAATTACCAGGCAGAATGAGACCAACACCAGCGACGTGGGTACTGGAGACATTCGGAGCAAGACACACAAGGACGCACACCCACCCCCTGCACGTAGAAACGCTCGTCAGCCCCATTCCCTGTTCTTCACAGCCCGAGCGGCCCGGAGCTCTGTCAAGGCAGCCCCGGGGCCCTGCCCAGCATGGAGAGCACCCATACCTGTTAACCTGGCACCCAGGATCTCTGCCTCCCTCCACCTGTGCGTACCCACCTGTCTAACTCCCTTGTACCGGGCCCCTGGCCCAGCCCACAACCCAGCAAGAGGAAGGTTTTCCAGCCTCATCACCTCAACCTTCTCCAGCCCTCACCAGCACATCGGTTCTCTGCACCTTGACTTCCCAGCCTCCCCCCTCTCCCAGCCCAGCCTGCCAGACGCTTCCTGGCTCCGCCCTGCCACCTCTCCCCACCGCTCTGGGCCACTTCCCCAGTGGGCTCTGAAGCCCCGCTCTCAGTTCTCACTCCCAGCGAGGGGGAGCTTCCCTCTTCTTCCCCTGGCCAAGAAGGGCTCTCCCTCCTTGAAACAGGGGGCTGGGGGCAGCACTACATCTCCAGCAGGAGGTGCCCACACCTGGCCACAGAGCCAGGGAAGTAGGTGCTGACCCAGAGCTGCTGGAATTAAGGCACCAACTTTGCAGGTGTCACCCTGGGGAGGGGGGGCAGTGAAGAACTCACTGGCTCTCCCTTTGGGGCAGGTTACCCACCAGTCCTAGGCACCCTAACCGGTGCCTCCACCAAAGCTCAGCCCTCCACCCAGCGGTCAGGCCACACCAGTGCAGGGCGCTGGGCTGCCAGAGAGCCACCCCCAGCCCAGCCAGGACTCCAAGCCCGAAGTCCGGATCAGCTCCAGGCACTTCCCCTTCCCCTGGAACCTCCGCTCTGGCCCCCGGGGACAGGGCAGGATGCCCCTCCCTGACCGCCCAGTGTTGTACCAGGCTCTGCAGGCCCCCCGCTGCCCCTGCCCCTGCCCCCCTAAGGGCCTCTGGACAAGAACTGCACGGTTGGGAACCTGTCCGGGATGGAGAAACTTACTTCAGTCCTTACCTATAGCCCCTGAAGCCCCCATAAAACCTCCACCGCCAGGGCGAGTCCCATTGCTGTCCCCTGCCCCATAAACCCCAGGCACAAGTACTGATGACACACCCAGGCCCACGGTAACGCAAGGACCGCCATACACAGGCAGGGACACCCCGTCCCAGGTAATAACACACACCTTGCTGCTGCCACATGAGCAGACAGCACCCCACGGCCAGTGACACGCCAACCCCTGGAGGGAGGACCTCTGTCTCCCAGGCCCTGTGTGCCCCTGCTGGGAACTAAGGCCAGCAAGAAGGAAGAGGGGGTGCACCAAGGCATACATTCCTGCGCAGCCCCGCTGGGGCCCAGCCTCGCAGCCCACCCGGCCCCTCTGCGAACCCACGCGCGGAGCTAAGTGGGGGTAACAGTGGATGGCTGGAGCCTGGAGAAATGGCAGCTCCCTGGGGGCCTGGGGAGGCCATGGGAAACCAAGAGAGCAGAAGGCCCTAGACACTGGCTGCTGTGCCATGCTAAGCCCTCTCAGGGGCCACCTCCCTTCCACGTGGTCAGCCCAGCTCCAGGGAGAGAAACCTGGGGGCGGCTGGGAGAGGCGGGGGAGGGGAGCAGGGAAGAGCCAGCAGGGGCAGAGATCCACCGGGAGTCAGACCAGCTCTCCCAGTCGGCCCCTTTGTCTGTCCCCAGGCGGTTCCCAAGTTCCGAGGAGGGTGGTGGCCACACCCCAAGCCCCACACACCCCTCCACCCCCATACCTTTGCTGCCACCCCTCAAACCAGCTCCTCAGGCTCTGGGTGGTGAGCACTGCCAGGGCCGGCCAGCCAGCTCCACGTTGAGCCAAAGAATCCGGCACCTCCACCCAGGGCCTCCCAGGGACGGGGGTGACCCCGGGGACCCCAGCTCATTCCTTGCCCTTGGCTGACGCTGGCCCCCTCCCTCACAGCTCCCCCACAGTTCACGCTCTCACGTCCTTCCCTGGGGGGCCCACGACCGGCTAGTGCGGGTCCTCAGCTCTGCGAGGTTTGCTCTTTAAGGCGCTGCCCAGGCCAGGACCCTTGGTTCAGTGCCGTGGGGCTCCCGCATGTGGCGGCACGAAGCCCCAGGCGACTGAGGTGGCTCCCTGTGTGTCCTTATTCGCTGACCCACATCCCTGGGCATAGCCTCTTAAGGTCAGGGCTTTCGAGACACCCGCAGGTCTCCATCTCCAATCACCCTGATCCTTCGTCCTCCGCCAGCCCGGCTCTCAGGGTCCCAGGCCCGCACCCACCGTCCTTCTCTCATCCCACAGCTCACAGCAAGGAGGGAACCCCTAGACCGGGGGCCCCCTCTACTCCCACTCTGCACACTCGCCTCCAGCGTGCTGCCCCAGCCCTTCATCCCTGTGTGGGAGAAGGAAGCTTCCCCATTCAGCTTCGGAAAGGAAGTGAGTGCCACACCCTGCCCCAGGGGTTTCCCTCCTGGCCAGCAGGGGAAGAGAGGGGGCATGAAAGCAGAGTCTACGCCCCTCGTTTAGACCCAGCATGGGAGTGGAGACCCTAAACTGTCTCCAAGGCACCTCCACTCCCCCTCTCTCCCCAGCCCTCACTCAGCACCACGGTCCCCTGAGGCATCACTGCAACCCGCAAAATCAACCCAAGTCCTTTCGTGCGCTGGTCTGTGTGCGGAGAGGCGTGTGATCCCTGCAACCAGAGGCTGGAGGCTCATAGGGGAAACTTCAAAACCAATATTGGGTGCCTCCCGCTGGGCGGGAGACACAGGTCAAGATCTAGGTCCCTTTCTCCCAGAACTCCAGGGCATTCTCTCAGGACCCCACTCCATGAGAAGAGACCACCCTGCCTTTCCACAGACCCAGTGCACAGAGCAGGGCACTCAGCAGCCAATGCAGGCTCGCTGGGGGTACCTCACCGCCACCTCTCGGGTGGCCACACCCAGTGAAAGGCGCGAGCACAAGCAACGCACACACTTCTGCGGCCACATCAAGCGGGCGCGCCAGAGCCTTCCCCCCACCGGGTGTTCAGGCCCAGCCGGGGCTGTGAGATGCCCCTGCGCACTCCAATCCCCTCCCACGCAAGGGGCACTGCCAGCCCGGCCCAGACCCGACGTGCGCTTCCAGGCCCGCGAAGCAAAGGGGCTGCGCCCCCACACACGCCGGCGCTGGCACTGCAGGGGGCGCCCAGCCCTGTCCGGGGAGGGCCAGGCCCTCGCAGGCTGCACACCCTCTCCGGGCAGGGGAAAGCCTTACATAACGCAGTTCGAACACGCCCGAAGCACACTGCCCGCCCAGCTCCGCCGCGGGACCTGGCCCCGGGCGCTCGCCCCGGGCGCGCACCGCTTCCGCGCAGGGTTGCAGGGAGCGCAGCCGGCCCTCCTACGCTGCGCCCGGCGCCAGCCCCCAACTCCCACACAGCCCCTGCCCCCTCCCCTTTGCCCCCCACCACTCCTCCCGAGTTCTGGTTTGAATTAGTCACCGGCTCCAACCACCACATTCCTCAGGCTGCTGGCGCCAGGCCAGGCGCTGGGGCGGGGGCCATCCCGCCCGGACGGGTTCGGGAGTGGGTTGGGGGAGAGCGCCGCCTCCGGAGGGGAAGGGGCGGTCCCTAGGGCGGTGCCGCCGCAAGTCCCCCTCTCCGCCCACCCCGGTGCAGGAATCTCCCTAATTACGGCCCCCACCCCCACTCCCACCCGTCCCGCAGGGAGGTGCGCTGCAAACTTGCAGGTTCCCCAGCCCCGGAGGAAGAAGGGAGATCGAGGGAGCAGGGTACACCGAGCGGCGAGGCTGGGGTGGGGCAACTGGAGGGGATTGGGGGACCGCCAGGAGCAAGAGAGGGAGAGGCGGACGTACGGAATTGGGTGGGGCCGGGAGGACTCCCCACACGAAGTCCGGGGCGGAGGCGTGGGGAGAGGGGGCGCGCGGGCGTCCGGAGGGGCCCACGGGCGGAGGCGATGGTCTCCGAAACTTCTGCAGTAAACATGGAATAGCACCGAGCGGCGCGCCGAGCCACCGCCCCGCGGAGAGGGAGGGGGTGGGACGGGGGCCGCCAGGCCAGGAACGCGGCGCCCTGGCGCGCAGTAGGGCCAAAAATCAGCCCCCGAGAGAAATAAGGAGCGGAGCAAAGCGTGCTGTGGAACAACTTTCCAACTTCGCCCAGCTTGCACCCCAACTCCAGAGCCAGAGCTCCGCTCCCAGGGCGCGACGTGTCGCTTCCCTGCGCAGCCCCGGACTGCCAGTTCATTCCAAACTGTTGGAATCCTCACGGCGACACCCACCAAAGCGCCTCACCCAAGCCCTGCACCCCACCTCCCTTCGCCTGCCCCCCGCGTCCGCGCTCAGTGCGCCGGGCCCCTACCTGAGCGCTCAGCCCCGGGGCACAGCCATGGCCCGCGCAGGGCCGGTGGTCGCGGAGCTGCGGCTGCTGCAGGCGTCGAGCCCCAGTCGGGGCGGGTCCGGCAGGGCGGGCGGTGCAGTCCCCGCGGCAGAGCTGCTCCGAGTGGCCGGGCCCCCGTGCGGGGAGGCGGCTCTTGTAACTCCAGCTGGGGCGGGCGGGTCTGCCCCGAGCTGTGGGGAGAGGGCGGGGCCGGGCGGGGCCGGAGTGGGGTTGGGACAAGCGAGCAGGGCTGACTCCCGAGAGACCTAGGAGCGGGCTGCTGGGGGTGGGGAGGGTGGGAGTGGAAGAGAGAGACCTGGGCACGAGGGGCGCTCCTGTCCGAGGTGCTCACTTGCCCCGCCCGCGTCCCCTGCCCCCCGTCCTGGCCCGGGCCTGGACCTACCACCCACGTATGCAACGTGCGGCTTCACGCGCAGGAAAGCCGTCCCCAGCTCCCTGAAGTTCATCCATCCAGCTGGAACTAGGACTCAAAACATTTTCCAGGAAGGAACGAGGGGCTCAGAAATGCGGCTGGGGGACTTGGGAGGTTCAGACACGATCTCCAGCCTGACGCTGACCTTTTGAGTTTTTTCTCAACACAGACAACTGCGCTTCAAATCCTAGGCCCCAGTCTCTTCCGTGGGTTCCCAGGCTCCAGGACGGCGCGCCCAGTTCTCATCTTCCCTCTTTCTGGGGGCCCCTGAGCCCCTCCCTCAATAGAGCCGGCCTGCAGGCGCGGCCCCACCTCCTGGAGCCAGAGTCCCCAGCGCCCCGCCACTAGGGCAGCGACCCCAGAGTCAGGCCCGCGGCCCTAGGCCCCAGCTGCCCTGCTTTCTCCAAAGCTCCCCGAGAGAGGCCGCCCTCCCGCGTGCCCTCTACCTGCCCATCCCTTCTGAGATCCCCTCTCCCGGCCCCTCCCCCACCTCGCTGGACGCTTTGTTTCCAAATTTACAGTCATTTCCCACAGCCACTTCCAAGCGCATGGAGATTTTATTAAATGCTTAATGACAGGGTGTGGGGTCCTGGCTACACACCCCCCCCCTTCCACACCCCTAATTCCCTGATCCCCTGTGAATCCTCCATCCTCCTTCCCAGCCCACCACCATTTGCCTACATCAAGCCCCCTTTCCTTCCTTCCCAAATACTGCAGAAGGGAGACCCCGGGCTGGGGACCTGAAAAGACCCCTCTTGGGCAGGACTGCCCTTATTGCTGCAAATTCGTGAGTGGGCTGGAGCTGAGACCAGAGGCCCTGGCCTCTGAAATGGCAAACATGTTTACAGGCTAAAAATACCCCGCAGCCAACTCTGCTGCCAGCCCTGGGGGCTGTGTCCCAGGTCCAGTTACCCGCACAGGGCACAGGCCAGGGGGGAGGGAAGAGACAGCCAAAGGAGACCCAGGCATGTAGACAATCCTGTGCTGGGCACAGAAAGGTGGAGACACGTGTAGACATTCAGACAGGCACAGGCATGCACAGGCACACAGGGAAAGCCGAGAATTGGGCACCAGCGTTTTCTCTGTTTCTGCGTCTCTCCTCTGTGACCCAGAGAGCCACTTAAACCCACAGCAGAGGCAGGCCGGCCATGCCCATTGCAAGCCCAAAGTCATAGACCAGGCTTTCCCAAGGGTCTCCTTCCTCTTGTCCCGCACCCCTTTCCTAGCACTTATCTGAAGAAAAACAATCTAAACTTCTCAACTTTGGGTTGCCTTAAAAATTGAAGAAGAAAAAAAAACACCAAGAGCTAATTATTTCCTTTACAATGGCTTTTAGATGTTTATTTCTTTTGATGTTTACTCAGTATGTTAAATATTGGACCAAAAATACAGGTACACGAAAGTGGCGTGTGATACTGGAAGTCAGCTACCTTTGTTGACATATTTTACATCAAACCAATAACAGTGTAATCAATAAAATTTAATTTAAGCCCTGGTAGTAGCACAGTGGATAAGACGCTGGCCTGAGAACCCAAAGGTCGCTGGTTTGATTCCCAGCCAGGGCACATAACCAGGTTGCAAGCCAGGTACAGGTATCCAGCCAACTCCATGGCTGGAGTCAGGTGAAAGGCAACTATATATTGATGTTTCTCTCCCTCCCTTGCCTCTCTCCCTGGGAACTAATAAATAAAATCTTTAAATATATATATATATAATTTAAAAGAAAAATAAATGAAACCAATGCCATCTCCATTCAGTGAAGAAAGTAAACGATGTAGAAAGGTGGGACAATATAAATGACCTCCCTGATCCCCTACCCAGTCCCTCTCCCCAAAAGTGATCATTGTGAACAGCCTACCAAAGGATATTTTTTAAAGATTTTATTTATTAGTTCCAGGGAGAAAGGAAGGGAGAGAGGCAGAGAGAGAGAGAGAAACATCACTGTATGGTTGCCTTTCACCTGCCTCCAGCGACAGACCTGGCTGGAGACCTGGTTATGTGCCCTGGCTGGGAATCGAACAAGCAACCTTTGGGTTCACAGGTCGTCTCCTATTCATGTGCTACCAGCCAGGGCCCAGAGGATTTTTAACTATATGAATCATTTGCTTCCTTGAAAGTGCAAGTTTTCCTGGTGCATATCTAGTTTTTCACAAAGATACTTATGATGTAACATATGCCACGAAGACAAGGTAGCTGCATTAAAAAAAAAAAAAAATTTAAAAAGCATGGGAGCCATGATTGGTGTGGCTCAGTGGACTGCCACTCAGAGGGTCACTGGTTCAATTCCCAGCCGGAGCACATATCTAGGTTTCTGGCCAGGTCCTCAGTTGTGGGCACCTGTGAGGCAACTGCAAACTGATGTTTCTCTCCTTCTCTTTCTCCCTCCCTTCCCCTCTCTCTGAAAATAAATATTTTTTCCCCAAGCTAAGGGAGTTTGGAGGGAGGGCTGGAACAGAAAAGGGAGAGTGGGGAGGGTGTGAATATTGCCCCCTCACCTCAGCTGAGCCCCCCAGGAGTCAGACAGCAGAGGCAAGTGTCCTGGGCTCCGAGGCAACTTATCAGCTCCATTGTTTGTTCTGGCCACCCTCTTGGTCAATAGGGAAGAAGGCAGGACAGGCTGGTTTTTGGAGCAGCCCCAGAACAGTGATTACTGTCCAGGTGCCTCATTCATGGGGGGGCAGAGGGTGGTGTTAACTGCCAGGGTTGGGTGGGGAATCCCTCCAGGTTGGAAGGTAGAGGTGGGTAACCAAGACCCTGCCCGCTAAGAAACCGTGATCTTCTCTGATGCAACCAGAGCTGGGGTTCCCTAGCTCAGCCTATTACATAGCCCAGGGGAAAGGAAAATTCTGAACAGGGTTTTCTTTTCCTCAAGTCTTCAGTGATGTAATTGAAAATACGCATTTAGAAATTTCTGCCAACCCTCCTCTGCCCACTGCTGTAGGCCCCCACTCCTCACCCCTCAAGCGGCCTGCAGGGTGATGGAGCCTGACACTGCACACGGCACTCTCATGTGTTAGTTCATTTACCCCTCTGGGAGGAAATGGTCTCAGAGAGGGTAAGTGATTCACCTGAAGTCACACAGCCCTCGGAAGCAAGCTCCAGGAGGGCAGGGATATCTTGTTCTCCGCTGTACACCATGCCTAGAGCCGTGACTGGTGCAGAGCAATCACTCAAAAACACACTGTTGCCCTGGCTGGTGTGGCTCAGGGGACTGAGCGCAGGACTGCGAACCAAACGGTTGGTGGTTCAATTCCCAGTCAGGGCACATGCCTGGGATGCGGACCAGGTCCCCAATTGGGGGGTGTGCAAGAGGCAACCAATTATCAACGTAGCTCTCACACATTGCTGTTTCTCTCCCTCTTTTTCTCCCTCCCTCCTACTCTAATAAATAAAATTGTTTTATTTTTTAAAAGATTTTATTTATTATGTTTAGAGAGAGGGGAAGGGAGAGAGGCAGAGAGGGAGAGAGATGTCAATGTGTGGTTGCCTTTCACCTGCCTCCAGCTACGGGCCTGGCTGGAGACCTGGCTTGCAACCTCGTGATGTGCCCTGGCTGGGGAATCAATAAAGAACACATTGTTGAATGAATGAACTATAGGTGTAACTGACCCTAAAGTCCTTGTTCTTTTCACAACAGCATCCTGCACCCCAAGCTGCCCCTGGCCCCAGCTCCTCATCATCAATTCTCACACTTGTAGACTTTCTTGCGGCTGCACAAACATTTCCTGTGGCCAACATGGGCCGGAGCCTTGGTGCTGGGGGTGGTACAGGGCACGGAGGTCTTGACAGGACGGAAGCTGTGCCCTGCAGGCACTTGGTCCAGAAGTAAATGTACTGCCACGTGCCCTTACCCTGTACTCAGAGTTCCTTGCAGGTCCCTGTGCGTTGGGGAAATTGGATGTTACCTTTTCTTTTCCACTGGCTCCCTCACCCTGCCACACAGAGAGACCCACGCACGCACGCACTTTTTAGTTACAGTGGGCCTTCTTGGTCCCAACATTGCACAGGAAAGCTCTATCTGGTTTCCGATTCCTCCGTCAAAAGAAGGACTATCCAGGAATCAGGGAGGACTTCCGCCTTCCCGTGCCATTCCACGCCTGCTCCCCCCTCAAAGTCCCACACTGCAGTCCTGCATACTCCAAGCCAGGTGAGCTCCAGGCCTTGTTGCCATTAGGATCCCCCAGCTTCCTCACCAGGGCTGCTCCCTCCCCTCGGGGGTTCCCTGATGTGTAAAGTAGTGTCTGAACTTGGACTGCTTGTTGCCCAGCGACTGTGCCTGTTTTGTTCCTATTATGCCTGTTTCCATAGCAACCACAAAGGGGCGCTCTGTGGGCAAGCCCCTGGCCAGGGGATTCCCCTGCCGCTCCCTTCTGGCCTCAAGTCCCTTTCTCTGAAATCAGTGGTGTGTTACAGAGAAGACGCCAACAACTCAAAAAGCACTTCGATCCCGAGGGGAAGTGAAGTGTGCATGCAGTCTGCTCGAAGTCCCTTTGGCTCGTCAACCTCAGGAGCAGAGGAATGACCCTCAGCCCTTCTTGGAGCCACCGGGGATTGCCCAGACCCGGCCTCCACTCCAGACCGGTGCAGCCAACTACCAGGCCCTTCTCCACGTAGTCCCACCGTTTCCTAATCTGTCATCTTCCCCAGCTGAACAGCAAACCTACTGGATGAGTCTGGGATCCAAACAGTATTTCCTACGCGGTTCTCAACCCCCCAACTCCGAATCCAAATGGAAACAATCTGAAGCCAGGGAAAATCCTCCTCCATCTCAATTCAAATCCCAGGCTGTACTTAACCCTCGGGTTTCCTATAAGGGGTTCCTGAATTAGTCAGACCCGGAACGCCCCATTACCCTCAGTCCCAACTGAAACCTCCAGACCCAAGCGGAACCCAAGCCGCAGCTGATCGGAGGACAAGAGACAGGACAGGCCACGGGGCTCCCAGTACAGACTCCGGGCGGAAAGGAGGCAGAAAAACTGGCGGGGCCGGAGCCAGGGACAGATGCGGGCAGGGAGCGCAGGGCAGGTGGCCACACCAGGCGGGGCTGGAGTCCAAGCTTCGGGGAGAGCCGGCCCAGAGGCTGGTGAGTCCTGGGTGTGGGGATGCTGTGGGGGCAGGAAGATAATAGGCAATGCGGTGCTGGGATCAAGGGAAAGAAGCGGCAGGACACAACTGAACAAGGCTGTGCGAAGCTGGAGGGAGGGAGAGGAAAAAGAAGAGCTCCAAACTGGGCCGGGGACTGGGCCTGCAGACTTGTAAACAGGAGCGGAGGGAGGGAGCGAGCACGATGGAGCAGCCAACGCCCCGCCGGCTCCCGCCCCAGCAGGACGCCGGCCACAGGCAGGGGGCGCCCAGAGAGGGGAGCACCAGCCTCCTCGCCCCTTTTTTGGAATTTGCCTTTCTCCTATCTTCTCCAGCTTCCTCTGCCTTTCCCCCAGTTCCCGGAGGAAAGGGAGACCAGCCCAGGTTTCCCTGGGTCCTCTGCTTAAACTTTCCAAGTCTGGCTTAAGGAAATCAGGCTGAGCAGGGAAGGAAGGGCCTAGGCTGCCCAGAGCCTGAGTCACCACATAGTTGAGGTTCCTGTTACTGGAAGCCCAGCCTCTTCTACACCCTGTGTCCTCTGCCCGCCCCAGCCCCAGAGCTCGGATCCCCAGGGCTGACCCTGCCCCAGGATTCGCTCCACCTCCACACTTCTGGCCCCCGTCAGGGCTGCCGGCCTCTCTCTCCAACCGGCCCCCAACCCGGTCCTCTCCCTGCGGCAGAAACCTGGCCGGTTTTGGCCACCACGTGGAAGCCCCTGCTTTTGAGGGAGGCATCCTCCCACTCCCCTTCGGAGCAAAAGTGACTCAGTGAGCGGCCACAAGAACTGGGCAACGACTAGCATGTGCCCTTGAGAAGTCACTTCCCCTCTCTGGGCTCCAGTTTCCTCCCGGGTAAAATGAGGGACTGCTTGGTGCGGTTTCCCGGGCGATCCCTGCACGAGGTACATTCTCTGAGTGAGTCAAACAGACGGCGAACGACTGCCCAGGAGAGTCGGATAAAGGGGTGTGTTTGCTAATAACCCCTGTCCTGAAGTGGGAGCGAGTGGGTGGAGTAGGGACAGGCACTGTCACCACAGGGCAGCCAACACCCTAGGCACCTCGTGACTCAGGTCCCATATAGAGGTGGCTGGCCTGGCAGGAAACCGCCCTGTGGCCGCCTGTGAGTCAGGGAAATACGGCTCTCCCGGTGGAATGACTGGCCGGGGTCCCGCTACAACCAGCCCTTCCTCACCCCTAGAAAGCGCAAAGCAAGCTCAGCGCAGCCCACTGCCTTTGAGGGGCGCCCTAAGCTCCTCACACCGACTCCCCAGCCTGCTCAGCTGCGCCCACCCGGCCTACCGAGCCCGCGCCAGCCCTCCGCGCCCAGCTGCACAGCCCGGGCTCCTCCACTGGCTGCCCCTGCCCGGCCAGGTCCCCTCGCTCAGCCCTTGGCCCATCCTCACCAGCCACCCCCACCCTACCCCACCCCACCCCCACCCTGGCAGAGCCAGCCTGATGATTGCAAAAGGGCTGAGCCAGCGGGAGAGGCCCTCACATGACAGCTGCCTCGGAGGGGAGGGGGCAGCTGGAACCACGGAGAGGCACATTCCTGGGAGATCCAATCAGAAATAGCCCCAAACCCCGACTGACCGTCCAGCCCCCACCTCCGCTGGCCCAGCCCACTGAGTCAACTAGGTAAAGACATCCGCAGGCTTCCTTTGGGATCTGGGGGAAATCTGGAAACAAAGCTGGGCGGGGCTGCAGGAGGGGAGGGGATGATGAGAACGAAAAGACCCCAGGAACATCTCTGAGGTCATCAGAGATACCTGGGCCGCTGACCCCGTCCCACCTGCAGAAGGAACGAACTCTCAGGAGAGATGCGCATCCAGGGCTGCCACCATCCCCCCATTCCACCCATCCTGCGGGTGCAGAGGCACTGGGACACCCCAGGAATTCCACTGGCATCAAACGGCTGCCTCGTCCGGGAGCCGGGCCAGCCTGATTCGAACAGACAGACAGACAAGAGCAGGTGGCATAGTTTCCCTAACCTTTCAGGAGCGCCAATATTTTAACTCCGCAGCATTTCTCAGAACTAAAGAGGGTGGGTAGCCCGGAGGCACGTTCAGGCAGGAAGGACCAAAGCAAGTTGGGGAAGAAACAGTGCCCTGCAGGGGTGAGCCGAGGAAGCCACAGCCACCCAGCAAAACCCATCCGATGCTGGGGGCACTGTTCTGGGTTCTAAGGACGGAGTGCCTGCCGGTTGCCATGAAAACCACAGTATTAATTTCAGAAGTGACTGGGTGGAGCCTCTGAAGCACTTCATTCCTCTCCCTTCAACATTCTGGACCCTCCCCCCACCTTTCGAAGGGGAAGTGGCACATTTGGGGCACGTAGGCAGCTGGTGGGCCGGGTCTGACCCAGGGAGGGCAGCAGCTGTCCTGCTCCAGCTCAAAGCAGGATATGAACCAAATGACAGTCCAGGTCTGTCTTGGAAGAACTTTAAGGGCTTTTGGTTTTTTAATAAGTGACTTAAGCAAGAAGTGCCAGCAAAGTTAAAACAAATAGGGCTTATAACCAGTATCTGCTGGTGTATCTACAGGCTAAACCAGATCTCAGCCATTCCCATCCTCTCTCCAGGCCCTGGAAAGCTTTGACCTGTACGTGTGCACCTCTGAGCCCGACCCCTCTCCAGTTTCTCAACCTCCCCTTCTCCGTGGATGAAACAGCCTCCTCTTTCCCCCAATCTACCCCAGTTCTCCAAGACCATGCCCTCCTCTCAGCCCCCACCCCTTCCCCGCACCCCAACACTCTGGCAGGGGCCCCTGCGGGCGGGCACTGCGCTGTGAGCCGTGGGTGCAGGGACACCAGCTCCTGGTGGTGCACGAGTGGCATGAGCCTCTGGCCTGTCGGCAAAACAGCCCGGCAACCGGCGAGTGTCCCAGGCACAGGTCCTCACAGCTGCCCGCGGGGAGCCAGGCGCCCCACCAGAGCTGGGAGATGGGCAAGGCCAAGGCTGGGCTCCCACCGGGATGGAATTGAGGGGATGAGGCAGTGCGAGGCCGGAGCCCTCCGGGGTGTGGTGACTCAGGCCTCCAGGGGCAGGGCAGGACCGAACCAGCTCCAGATGTACTTCCCCTTTCCAGCCCCACATCAGCCACCAGAAACCCTCGCCGTTAACCTCTTTCTTGCTTCTCTGGGTATGGAAGAGGCCCTTCTATACCTGCCTCCCCTTTCGGAGGCCAGCTGTAAGCCTTCCTGAGGCCACAGCCCCTTCCCCTCAGGCCTCCCTGCCCATCTCCACCTGCTGGTGGGTGACTGGCCATTCCCCAAGCCAAGTCCAGCCTCATCCAACAGCCTGGCCCCCTTCCTCCGCACCAAGCAACCAGAGCTAGAGGGACAGGACGCTGGAGGTGCCAATGAGTCACTCTTCCTGCACCTCCGAGGGAGCTGGGAGGCAGGGTCCCAGCCCCAGGCCACAGCTGTCCAGTCTGCATGGGCTGCTGCCCAAGGTCCCACTTACCCCGCACACCCCTTTTTTCAGTTGGGCCCCACTCTTGGGCCTCAAGCCTGCCCTCTCAAACCTACTGGCACAACTTGGTCTCTCCTGCCTAAATCATCAGCTACTGGGAAGATGAAGGATACCAGGAAGGCAGTGAGGATTACACAAGCGAAGGAGCAGGGGGTGTGGTGGGAACCGGAGTCGGACAGGTTGGGTGAGGCCCCAGTAACCGGCTCAGGGCACACCCCAGCCAGCACTGAGCACTTCCAGCTCCTCCCCACCGGCAGCCCGCAAGGCTCAGATGCTCGACAGGGAGGTAGTAAGTTTGGGTCTAGTGCAAGATGGGATTCCAGGAAGCCAACTGAGCAAGAACCCACCCACCCTCACCCAGCTGGATTCCAAAGCCCAAGTGCAGTCAAGGTACGCAGCTAGGGTACAGCTCTAACGCTCTCAGACCACCAGGACCTGCAGCACGGGGAAAGACCACCCCTGCCCTCCCAAGCAGTGAGGCCCTCCATGTTCAGGGTAAAGGGTTGGGAGATAAAACACCTGTAAGAACACAACCCTAATACCAAAAGGCAGAGTGAGTCATGACTTTCTGGGTATGACTCAAAACGTGAATCAAACTAGATTTCCTAGTTCGCCTGAGCTGTTAATCAACAACGGCCTTCGAAAAAGATAATCCCACTGGGGGAAAGAATCTCAGAAGAGAGAATGAAAATTAAGCTCAAAGGATATAAAATGGTAACCACGGAACTGAGCAGGATACTGAATGACATTATGCCCCCTGTATGTTCTAGGACAACAGTTGCAGTGACACCTGCTGGGTTTAAAACCCTGCCTCTGCCCCTTTTGCTGTCATCACAGAGCCCTCATCAGAAAGGAGGGCTGCCCAGAGGGAATGTGCAGCCAGGTCAGGGCCAACACGGGCTGTGTTCAGACACTTGTTCCTGCTGACGCTTGGATACAGCCACCCTCCTTTGCGGTGCAGCTGTGGTAAACAGCCCCACGTTCCTCTTGCACCGCGCGCCAGGGCACGAGCTCTTACCATCCCCAGCAGGCACGCTCCTCTCACCGGGAAGGTACGGAACCTGGTCCCCAAGAGGGTACTTACAAAGCCCCTTGTCACCTCCCACCCTGTGCCCAGTATTTCCCAGCCTGAAGAGTCACCACAGTAGGAGGCAGGGCGATCAACGCTGAGGGCAGGACTCCGCTCTTTGGAAGATCTCTCTCCCACAAAGGGGGGCGGTGCGGGCACCCCGCTCCCACGCATCCATTCCCCTCTAGGAAGCTGCCATTCAGAAAGGAGGCAGGACAAGAAGAGTTCAACGTTCAGGTTCCTTTAATGACCCCATCTCCCTGAAGGACAGGTGTAGGCAGCCAGGCAACAGCAAAAGATGTTCACTTGAAGATCTTGCCCTGATTGAAGGTCTTGCCCACATGCTGGAAGGTCCCCTCCCAGCAAAAGTACTCCCGAACCAGCGTCTGGGCCTCTTCACTGCCAGGATCCAGTTTCCGCCACGTGTAGGACTCGTAGTCCACCTGCCAGTCTGGACTCAGCTGAGGAGACAAAACCAGGTAAAGGCATGCAGTCGGGTTATCAGACACCGTCTCACACCTGTTCCTGCCACCTCAAACGCGTCAGCAGAACTCGGGACTCCTGTGACCATGACTCCTTCCTGTACACACTGTACACATTCCTTGAACTTCCCGCATGCCCATCAGCCCAGGAACCCAGGCGTGCCATCACCCTGTACGCCTGCCCCACGCCAAAGACAGACTCCTCACCGGGAAGGCAAGCTCCTGGCCTCGGAAGACCCAGACTCCAGAAATGGAGCTGCTGTTGTTGGTTCCGAAGAGGATGACACTGGCAAAAGCATTCTTCCTCAGCTTGTCCAGCCGCTGGAACATTCCTGAAGGAGCCAGAACATTCAGCCTTTGAGAGCACATGACCTTGCCCCCCCTCTTTCTCTCCCCAGACCAACCCCACCTCCTCACCAGTGATGAGGTTGCAACTCATGAAGGTCTGGGTGAGCTCTTCGGGAAAGCGGTACTCGGAGTACCACAGGGACCAGCCATCCTTATCAAAGTGTTCCCAAAAGTACGGCAGCGCCACAGACAGCGTGTCCTCGTTGGAGTACTTGCGCTTAAATTCGTCCAACACAAAGGTACTGAATGGAGGAAAACATCAAGGTCAACACAGAGAAGGTCCTACAGAGGCAACAAAGGGCTGCCGGCAAAGAGGAGCGAAGGGCATCCTCACTACAATGTACTGGTTTAAAGAGTCCCTGGACTGGCAGACATGGGTTAACCTTCCGGAGAAGAACCAACAGGTACGGACAGGGCCCTAGGGGACTCCCTTGTTCCCCAGCCCCAGGTCAAGTATGCTTGGTACT
The DNA here is from genome assembly GCA_004026585.1 of Noctilio leporinus. NCBI lineage: Eukaryota > Metazoa > Chordata > Mammalia > Chiroptera > Noctilionidae > Noctilio > Noctilio leporinus. The sequence goes on from PVIW01001855.1 coordinate 29,688, forward strand.
CAGAGGGTGGCGCCACAGGGGCCCTAGGGAGACCTGCCCCAGGAGGATGCTGGTGGACTGCTGCCCCCTGGTGGAGACACAGAGTGAGGGCTTTTTTTTTTGGCGAGGCCTTCCCAGCGGCTCTTTTCCATGAGTCACTTTCAGTGTGTGACTCACCAGTCTCCTTCCCCTTCACACAGGCCCTCTCGGGTTACACACACTTTAACATGACAGCAGTGCTAAGCAGCCAGCCTTCAAAGGGCCTCCAACCCAAATCTTACATACCCATGTCCTTTCCCCGCTCTGCCCAGTAACAAGTTCAGCTGCTGATAAACCCTTAGGTTCCGGTTATCTTTGGAGCAATCTGGCACACTGAGCAAAGACTTCCAGCACCCCCCACCCCCAAGTGGGGTTCTGTTTTCTTTCTTTTCCATTTGCAGAAACAAACCAGCTTCTGGGCTGGCTCGGTTGGTTGAGCGTTACCTGTAAGCCCCACAAAGTGAAGTCACTGGTTGACTGGGTTGCGGGCTGGTCCCGGTTGGCCCCAGTTGGCACGCATGCATGCAGAAGGCAACCAATCGATGTTTCTCTCCCTCCCTTCCCCTCTAAAAATAAAATCTTAAAAACAAACGAACAAAAAAACAAAACTACTTGGCCTAAAGAAAATCACCCACAAATCCAGCATATAGGACAACTAGTATTTTCCTACTGGTGCCTTTTCAAAGATGATGCAATTCTGTGCCTTACAAATTGTTCGTTTATTTATTTATTTATTTATTTTTTAATTTTATTGTTGTTGTATTACATCCATCCCTTTTTTTCTCCCCTCTGTCCCCCTCCCCACCCACCCTTTCCCCCCAAAGTCAATCACAAATTGTTCATTTAATATGGTGACATGCTATTGAGAATTCTTTGCAAATGCTTTAATGACTAAATAACCTACTGCATAAATGTACCATAAATCTATTAAACCCTTTAATTAAATGTTTAAGTTGGTTCAATTATTCATTAGCATTAACAACGCCACACCTTAGCACCTATTTCATTCATCTTGACCCTGGTCTGTCACCCTCCCCTGCTTTACCATCAGGTTAAGTGGCTCAGTTACACTACAGCAAAGCAAAGGTCCTGTTCTGGAATCCCAGTCCCCATGTTCCTTCCTACCACCAGGGACCTCAGCTGAGGGGCTTTATCACCTCAACCCACAAAATGGGACAAGGGGATTTGTTTCACACCTTCCTGAACTATTTGTATTGTTATTGACCTTAAGACCCCTTGCCCCACCCCCACAGTGAACACAGGCTCCGAACAAGCTCCAGAAACAGGTTAGCTGGAAGCCTTTCAAGGCTGGAGTTAACTCTGGGCAAAGGAGTCTTGGTTCTGGAAGACATTCACCTCTGTGACATCAAAAATCCCGGGGAAGCCCTGGCTGGTAGCACAGTGGATAGGGCGCTGGCCTGACAGCCCAAAGGTTGCTGTTGCTGGTTCGATTCCCAGCCAGGGCACATAACCAGGTTGCAAGCCAGGTCTCCAGTCAGGTCCTTACTGGAGGCAGGTGAAAGGCAACCATTCATTAATGCCTCTCTCCCTCTCTCCCTTTCACTTTCTCTGGAAATAAATAAAATCTTAAAAAAAAAAAAAAAAAATCCTGGGGAAAATCACCTGGGCAGCCCAGTAAAGCACCACAATTATGCAACAAATAGGTATGATCAAGATTCTCAAAAGGCTTTAAGAAATGCAACTTTTACTCAAGATTTTAAGTTTACTGCCTGAGTTATTTTCTACCCAGAGTACAGACCTAACATATGTGAAAATCGCTTAATAATTAACAGTGTCTATATTACAACATGTGTAATTTGGATTACTTATCACAGCTTATTTACATACTCCAAAAATCCAGCTCACTCTTCTTTCTGTTCAGCCATTTCATATAGAAGGAGGACACAGAAAAATCCTCCCTCTTCAGATCATGGCAATTTTAATTTATCCCATAAGCATAGCCACCAAAGTCTATCATTAGGAGAAAATGTGGTAGTCAAATGGGAAAAAGTCCCACTCCCTCTTGACTGGCCCCTGGGCCAGGTTCAAAGTAAATCAGTTGAAAAAGGAGCACATCTTCCAAGAGCAGCTGTGTCCAGGGCCTCTGGGTCTCAGGGAAAGCCTTCGCCACACTCCAAGCTGTCCCCCAAATGGAAACAGCGGTGTCACCTCCCGTGAGCACAGCGATCCCTCACACTGCTGTATCTTGTATCAAAACCGCCACAAAAAGGGGCCACCAAACCCTGCTGAACAGTAACAGACCAACTAATAAAAGGATGGAAGAGTGGGTGAGAGAAGACATTTCTCATATTGCTTGCAATTCTGATCAAATGACTTGGGCAGTGACAGCAGACCTTACGGTAGACCGAGGAAGACAAGACTGCTCAATGAGCTCCCGGCGCTGGACCCTGGAGCTAGATCCACCCAGACAAGGGCCAGAACAGACACTGTCCCCTCGACCCCACCCCTACGCCCCGAGGCCTGCTGCTTGTGCAGGTTCCTGCCTGCAGCAAGCATGTGAGGCTTCCTCCCCTTATCTCGGGTGGATGCCGCTGCTGTACTGGCCATCCTGGTGTCCTACGGAACCCCTCAGCGCCTGCCACGTGGCGTGAAGGACACGCCTGCTGTGTTCATTCTTAATCAAGTCTTGAGTGGTCGGCCTCTTCTGAAGATATCTCCAACCAGAAAATTTTACACAACACAGAGAACTGGTAAAGTACTACATGTCCCACTTTTTTCACACCAAAAATCTCCCTTTTACTATATTCCCTCTTCTAGGAACTGCTACATTTCCTGAAAAGAGGATACACACAAGCATCCCATCTTCCTTCTCTCTTAGGGGCTTGACTTCCCCAGCTTGGAAAACAATGAACCAGATAGGTACCAAATAGCCATGGTCATCATTCCTGTTAACGAGCAATATTCATAGTCTGATTCATCAAAAGAGAAAAAAAAAAGGGCCCTGGATGGTGGCACAGTGGATAAGGCGCCGGCCTGCAAGCCCAAAGGTCGCTGGTTCGATTCTTAGCCAGAACACATGACAGGGTTGCAGGCCAGCTCTCCCGTCAGGTCCATAGCTGGAGGCAGGTGAAAGGTAACCATACAGTGACATTTCTCTCTTTCTCTCTCTCTCTCTCTCTCTCTCTCTCTCTCTCGGCCTCCCTCCCTTCCCCCCTCTCTGGAAATAAATGATCAAATGATACTGGCATGGTGCCCTGGTTCAGAAGAGCCAGTCCAGCAGAGCAGGGGCAACACTGCCTCTCCCACCTGCACCTCCCACCAGCTCTGTGCTGAGGGTCTCGAGTGCTAACAAGCACCGTCAAGACCAATGAACTCTGCACCTGTCTGCCTTTTTCTCTTTCATTTAGTTCTGACCTTCCCTAATACTGGATACATTTGGAATGTACTCTACTTTCAAAACTCACACAAGTCTTAAATTCAGAAGGTTGCCTTTTTGCCATTAAAGTGTATCTTATATTTTGTTGGGAGACATGCTAAAATTCAGGGCCCTAGCTGTGTGGAAGGCACAGGCCCCCACCTTCCAGCAGCCATACCTCTTGGGCAGGTGAGCAAAGGGGTCCTTGGCCTTGGGTTCAGAGGCCAGGGCCTGCTCACATTCGTCCATCTCTTCCTCGGGAGCGGGGGCCGGCGCCTTCTTCTCCTCCTTCCGCTCGGCCGGGGGCTTCTGCTTCTCCTCCCGGGATCCCTTCTCCTTCCGAGGGGTGTCTTTTTTAGGCTGGCTCTCTGCAAACTTTTTAGCTGGTGCAGAAAAAGGAAGAAAAGTCAACATTCCGCCTCTTTCCCCTACCCTCCGCCACCAGGGAGCAAGTAGGGGAGCGGAGGAAAGCTGCTGGGGAAGGGGCAGCTCCGGGAGCCAGGCTGCACCACTGCCACCAGTTCACGACGCCCCTCTGAGCAGGAATACGACCCTCAGAAACGAACACACACGCATCTGTAGCAACACACGCATCGGCAAGGTTCACGACGTCTGTGACCGTAGGTGGTGCCCTACACACCACAGGCCCACGTTACCTGAAAGCCAGATAGGAAACCCAGGGGCTGCGGCTGAGCGGGCCAGCCCTCGCCCGCAGCACAGGCCCTATGCCTCAGACTCACCATCAAACTGGGCCATCTTCTCGCAGAGCTTCACCTCCCCCAAGATAGCGCGGAACTGGGGCTGGTTGATGCAGGTGAGGAACCAGCGGTTGGTGTTGGCGAAGGCCTGGCGGAAGGAAGGCTCCAGAACCTGCCAGGACCAAGGGTGGAACAGGGTCAGTGGAGCGCAAGGTCCTGAAATTTCAAGCCAGAGCTGGAGACACCCTCGCTTCTTTCTACACTGAAGCTCCTCTATCCCCTCACCCGTCACCCCTCGCCCCTCACCCAGACAACAGCAGTCTTACCCTGGAGGGCCACTTCCCACAAACCTGCCTAATCTCTTCCCGGTGGTCCAGTCCTATCTGATGGGTGCTTGGTCCCACCCTCCGTTTACTAAGAACCTACTGCATAGTAACAACATTTACATGGTGCTTTAGTCCTTTTACAAAGCCGTTTCACACCCTGTTTCCAATCTTTTAAGTTTAATGTATCAATACAAATTTCTTTTTAAAGGTTGGGATCAATGAACTCATTTCGCCAAATAAGTGAGTTAAAAATATGCAACAGCAGAAAGATGATTTCAGAATAACTGATAATCTTTTACATTAAATGGCCTCGTAAAGAACTCATTTACCATTTCTTCAGTTTGCCAGGAGGAATCTTGCGGAGAGGACGGCAGTCAGTCCCGCAGTGCTGGCTCTGCTGTGCGCAGGCCCACACCGGCCTCCGCCACGGCCTGCGTGAGGGCAGGGGGCCTCCCCTCACCCCCGCAACAGGCAAGACTACGTGGATCCTCAGGCCCTTGGCATGGGGTCCAGCACGAGGTAGGTGCTTTTCCCCCAGCCAGTGTCACATTACTACTTTAGCAGCCACCCAAGAGCCGCTGTTGAAGAGCCAGCAGCACGTCATCTTCTTCGGCCCAGTGACCCCAGCCGTGATCATTAGTACCCTCGCTTCACAGGTTACAGGAGGAGGAAACCAGACCAAAGGACTTCTCACACACACCCCACCCTTCTTCCCACAACTATTCCGTAATGAGGCCAAGAGCTGAACCTAGTTCTGCCTCCAAAAGATCTCAATACTGAACCCAGCACCCCTACCTCTCTCTTTACAACAAACACAACCGGGATTCACCAAAAATACCGTAGCTGCCAACAGTAACTCGGGCGACAGCACATCACCAAACTTCTCAGGAGGAGGAGGAAGGGAAGCAGTGGCGGCGCCCAACTCTGGACTCCTGGCGCCTACCCTCAGATTCCCTCATGTCACAGTCCTCAGATCAGGACACAGCAACCTGAAGACTTGTCACTCGGATTCTAATCCCATCTCCCCTCTGCCCACCCAACGCGTTATAAACTTACCTGTTTATAGAGCCACAACAGGGTGCAGACAACTGTGATGTCAGCCAGTGTCACACGTTCGCCCACCAGAAATGTCCGTGTCTTCAAGTGAGCATCCAGCAACCCCAGAACTCGCCTCACTTCCTCCTTTGCATTCTCTGTAGCCTGTTAATTCAAATGATCAAATTTATCAGTGAATATCAATCCCTTTCCATCCCCCCAATAACTGACTGAGGTAGCCATTTCACGTGCTGGGTCCTGGCTCCTCCTTACCCACTCTCAACGCAGTCAGGTTGAAATGTATTACAAATGAAGCTCTTACTATCGCATTTCTTCACGATGCAGTCTGACTTCATTTCCTACTGTACTGCCATGGCCATGTCTACATCTTTGTATTTTACAAGGAACCTTAGAAGTCATTTGGTCTAACCACTTCACTATCACTTGATATAACCTTCCTAGAACAAAATCTCCTCTGAACACTCTTTTAAGGTATTTTTAAGTTTTAACCATTCCTTAGAAAAATAAGGTAGGGAGAAAGAGAGGGACAGAAACATCAATTGGTTGCCTCTCACATGCCCCCAACTGGGGACTTGACCCACAACCTAGGCCTGTGCCCTGACCAGGAATCGAACCTCAGACCTTTTAGTTTGCAGGCCGGTGCTCAACCCACTGAACCACACCAGCCAGAGCTGACCACGCCACCCTCGCAGGTCTGTCTGATAAAAACTCAGATACCACCAGAAGCATAGTACATCAAACTTACAGTCCAGAAATTGGGAACTTTGTTACCCCTCCATTCTTGGCATTTCCTTTCCTCAACCCATCTTATTTCTCATTGCCCAACACCCTGGAGCTGATACCATCCCACCTCTGGCTCCCCAAGTTCCAAGGCTTACCTGCTTGTTGTAGTGCATGATGCCCAAGGTGGGGAATACCCAGGTACTGGCTGGGGGCACTATGTCGCTGTCAGCAAAGCTCACCCACTGGACCACCTGGGCCGCTGTCTCTGGACTGCTTCCCCGCAGCTCGTCATTGCCCACTGTGCAGGCAGAACACAAAGGTCAGAACCCCGGGGTCATGCCAGTACCCACCCAGTCCCTGAAAAGCGTCTCTTTGTCCACTCCAGTTCACCTTTACCCCATCCTACACCCTCACCCCAGACCCTCCCATTCCTGCATCCACTGCCAATTACAGTAGTAGGCGATGGCGTTGCTCTCGAAGACACAGAATCCATCATCACCTTCAAACGCTGGAACCTGGGAGCAAAGCAGTGAAACTGTAAGTGAAATACACGGTAATTCCTCACTAGCCAACCCCAAGAACAGAATTGTTTTGGATGAAAGTTTTCCTATAAGGCTGACAACCCTTGCTAACCAAACGCCTGATATTCTCTAAAACTCAAGAACCAAGAATACTTGAAAAACTTGGTATCTCTTACAATCTGAACTCACATAAGAAACCCAAAACATTTTTAGACGTTATTGGCTATTTGGAGAAAACTCCTCAATCAAATTGGCAAAAGGTCAAAAGCCAAGTCTTACACCTATGTCTATAACGTTCAAAGTATAGTGCTTCCCACGTTGCACTGAATTTCTTCTACTCTTAGGATCATTATTTATCCAACTCTGTAAGCCCCTTGGGAATAGAATCCTGTACATAGAACATACTTGACATGTTTGCACTTGAAACAGTCAAAACTCATTCTCTCCCCCACAAATACAAAGCCTATAAACTTGATTATAAATAACTGATTAGATCATTAAGTCTTATTCTTTTCAACTGCAGCTGACTTATTTTTAACTATGTGAAAATCTGCAATTATCTCAAAATAAAGCTTTTAAAAATTACTAAAATGGTGGGGGGCTCTCCTTTGAAGACAGGGGCCATCTTCAAATAGAATCTTATGGCCACTTGAAAGGGGTCTCAGGACCCCTCCCTTTCCATTCCCTACTTACCTTGCCCGCCGGAAATTTGCGGAGAAATTCAGGGGTACGGTTGGTTTGGCCGAAGTGGAAGTGGGGCGGTGCGGACAGCACGCGGACCTGAGCCCCGCTGTACTGAGCGGCAATGAGGGCCTTGAAGGCCCTCCAGTTTTCAGGGTATGTATACAGGGTCTGTGCAAGAAAGAGAAAAAGCATTAGTGGGGCCAGGGGTCCCAGCCCTAAACATCGCCTCCGGGGACAACTTCCCTGAATAATCCCAATCTGTTCAACTCACTCTTTTACTCCTGCGGGGGCCCCAAGAGGTGCAGTTATGTGTCATGTGTAATCAGAGTCCTCCGAAATACCACGGACAGACACACACCGACTGCTAAATAAAGCCTGTTGACAAGTGACCCTTCTCTAAGGACATCTTTAGAAGCACCTGCTTCTCCTCAAATATGTCTCCATGAAACCCAGCTCCCTCGGACTCCATCCGTGGACAAACACACACCCCTCCCTTCTTCGCGGAGCCTCGTTTCATTCATTGAGGGCTCCCCATCCTGCCTACTCCACTGCTGAGCGCCACTTCTAAAGCATCACCCTTGCTGTAGGGCACACGCCTACCAAGACATTCCCGAGTCCCACTCCCAACAGCCGCGGAGATGCTGAAGGGCACCTTCTCTTCCTCAATCAACTCGGTCTCCCTAACTTGAACGTTTCTTCCCTGGTCACGCATCCCTCCCCTCCGGTCCTGTCCTGCAGTGAGTTCCCTGGTGCTGCCTTCCCTCCTTCCAAGTAACCTGGCCGGCGGGGCCGACAGGTCTGACTCCGCCATCTGGAACCTTCTCGCTCCTAAACCTCGCTGCCGGGCGACCCTTAACCGTGGCGATCTGTACATGACCACAAAGACCCTCCTCTTCGCCCGGTCCCTGCTGCTGCCCCACAAAAAGGTCGCAAAGGTTCTGTCAACCGGTCCCGACCCCATGTCTCGAGACCGCAATGAACCCGAACCCATTTTCCAAGACCCAAGACAGCCAGGATCGGGCAGCTCTTTCCTCCTCTAACCCACACTGTTCCACCTCTTTGGCCTCCCCGGGTCCCAGCATCAGCTCCTCGCCGGGGCCTGGAAGCCCTGCTTTCCGGCGGTACGGCCTCTAGGCCCCGAGCCAGCCCCCCACTCGGCTCCAGAACTCCTCTGATGCCGGCTGGTCCCACTCGGGCAGAGGATGGAGTCGGATAAGGTGACCTGGAGGGCCGGAGCCGGCAAACTCACCCCAGCCGCCATGGTGATTCCGCAGAGAAAGGGGGTGGGGCTCTCAAGGCTGCCGCAAAGTAAGCCGTCAGGGAGAGAGGGGGGAGGGGAGAGCCGGGGAGAAACAGCAGCCGTAAAGCGAGGACGGCACAGAAGGCCACGCACGACAGCTCAGGCAAGCCGGCTAGGGGGCGGGGCCTGCTGGCGTGCGGGAGACCGCTCGGCTGCGCCTGCGCAGTGGAGCACTGGGCCCGGCCGGCTCTCCCCGCTCCAAGTGGCGGACCCGAGACCGGAGGCGCAGGGCAGCGGCGCAGAGCGGAGCCTGGGAACTAGCCGGGCCGCTGGCCCTATGCGGCTACGTGTCATAGCCGCCAGCCTGTGCCACGCCGGGCTCTGCAGGCGCTCCCCTCGCCCTGGGCGTGCGTACTGATGGCGGGATGGGCGGCCCTACCAAGCCCCTAACTTCCTGCTAGTGTGGCCCGGGGGCGTAACAACCGAGTGCAGGTGGCGGTGCCAAACTCCTTTCAACCACCCTGGCATTTTTTCTAGCGAGGAGGCGTGTCTAACCGGAGCCCAAGTCTGAAAGCCCTTGTTAAACTGAAGTTTTCTCCCCTTAAGTCACCCCGCGGCTCGGGACGCTGCTCCTGCGAGAGCGGGCCTGGGTCCGAGGGCTGCAACCGGGAGGGGCTTCGGCTTCGGGGTAACTGCCCCCTCCTCCCAGCTCGTCGCCCCAGAAGGAAATGGCCAGTCACACATGCTCAGGTCAGAGCATCTCTTACCCGACTTCACAACAGGGGCAATTCTGCGCGAGAATTAAGAGCCCTAGGCCTGCCACCATCCGTCCGTCTGCACGGTGACATGGAGGCAGCGCGTCCTCTGCTGGGTGCCCCACCCCGCTCCCCAGCGCCCCAAAGTTGACCGCAGAGCCCCGTGCCAGCCCCGCCGTGGCACCTTAGGGCAGGGGCAGGCTGAGACCCCTTTCTCTGCGGCCAGGGAAGCACCCCGGGGCGCCTGCCCTGTGGTCCCAAGAAGGGAAGGGCTGGAACCGAGTGGAAACTAGAAGAAACCTTAGTGTTTATTCAGCTAGCAGCTTTATTGCCCTTTAGGGTCCCTGTCGCCACTGAAGGAGATTTCTAAGTGCTTGAGGGAGGAAACTCTGTAAGAAATGGTGCAGATCAGGAAACAGGCCCTGGGGATCCTGGAGCGGGGTCACAGTGAGAGCCTGGTCAGCCTGAGAGAGAGCCGCCACGAAGACCATGAGTGGCTGGGCGTCCTGCCTCTGCTCAGCACTGCTCCGGCCCCCCAGCTCCTGGGTTACCCGAGCCTCGGTCGCCAGCCACTCCACTGTACCAGCACCGCCGTCCTTGGTCTGCTGCTGCAGGCGTCTCCGGGCCCGCCGCCGCCCCTGCCACACGCGGTGCCACAGGGCACAGCGCCAGCTGGCGAGGGAAAGCGACTCCCGCATCCCTGCCTCAGCCTGGAACCCCTGGGGTGCTGCCCGAGGGCCCGTGGGGCTGGACTCCTCCTCTCCACCGGTGGCTAGAGGCGTTGCGGCAGTAGGGGGAAGTTCCCCTGGAGGCCCAGGGCTCTGCATGGCCCAGTCCTGCGCTGTCTCTCCCACCTCTATGACCATTTCTTCCACCCCGTCTTCACCATGGCCCCCTGCACATCCCTGCTGCTCCTGCTCCCCCTCCTCAAGGCTGTTTTTCTCTTCTAGTTTCAATCTCTTGCATGATCCTCCCCGGGGAGAATCGGCAGTTCCAGCTCCCTCTGACCGCAGTCTCTTGGTTCCCTGTTCTATATGGCAACCCAATGCTTCCCTTAACACCTGGACCAGGGCAGCAGTGAGCTGGGGAAAGGGAGCAGGAGGTAGAGGGATGGGTGTGGCAGACAGCAGGGAGCTAGGGGTGCTGGGCTGCAGAAGGGGAAGCAGCCCCCAGTCCCGACCCCGAGAGGAACGGTGCCGGTACTGGAGGCTTCGGCAGTAATTGGCTGCCGCTCGGCAGCAGTTCTGTAGCCGCCCGGCTACCCGGCTGGTTACGTTGGCTGCCACATTGTGACTCAGGTCAAAGGGGTCCTGCAGATTCATGGGGCCAAGACGCAGACCATCCCAGAGATCAGAGGGCAGGCCCTCTGCCACAGGCAGGGCCTGACCCTCCCTCAGGGACAGCAGCGAGCCACGAAGATCCCAGCAGGAGACGCAGAAGAAGAACTGGGCTAGCAGGGAACCTGGAGGAGGAGGAAGACCAGGGAGAAGGGGTTACTTAGAGGCCAGAACTGCTACACACTCTGGACGAGAGCCATTCTCTTAGCAGGACTTTCTTTTCCCCTTCCAAGTGGCTCAACAAGAGCCAGAGGCCAGGCCTCTCTGACCCTTGTAAACAGAGGCCAAGCTCTCTCTGTTTAGCAGTCCCCGGGCTGCTGTGAGAACCATGCCTAGCACACGGTAACTGTGGGAGGTATGCATGTGCTACCTGCTGTAGTGACCAACATCTATTAGTCCCCACTCACTCAGGGGCTCCTTATTGGTGCTGGGCTCCAGTCTCGAGGCATCTCTGGGGAAACTACAGTCCCAGCCATCAACCTCCACTTGTTCACCTTCCCCTGTGAAAGTAAAAATAAATAAAGTAAAAAGGGTGACAGCCTGGAAGTTGAAAGATTGTGGGGAAAGGAGGGGGACAAGTGGAAATGGGGTGGCAGCAGAGATCTCGTTCCCAGGGTAGCTCAGTGTGTCTACATGAGGTAGAGGGGAGAGAGAACATTAAAGAGACAGGGTGGAGGCTAGGCTGCTGTACCTGCTTTCTGGGTGAGCTGGGACACAGTGGGCAATACTGGAGGGTCCCTGGTCTGCAGGAAATAGATCACGAGCAAGGTCAGGGCGTAGTTATTGAGAAGGGGGCCACTCCCTGGGTAAATAACCAATAATTAGATTAGAGGTGCTTCCGATCCCCTCCTTGATGGTCTTTCTCAACCCTGGTTTCAGTGCCTGCCTCCCTTCTCCTCTGCCCCAACACCAACACCGCCCCAGGCCTGTCCTGGCTCTCACCTGACAGCCCTCGCCCCTGAGCCCAGCAGCGGATAGTGTACACGAGGGGCCGCACTCGCCCGTCCAGCTCAGAGCAGAGACTCAGGAAGCGAGAGTTATGCAAGGCCAGCCTGGGACAAAAAGACAGGGACATTAGGGCTCAGGAACTCTCTGGACCTATCACCTCCAGCTCTTAGTCCAGATTTGCCTAAGGGGAGTAAGGAATAAGGCCAAGAGAGGATTTCCAAAGTGTTTGCTGACACACAGGTCTTTCGAGAGGACGTACAAAGAACGCTATATCCTATATGTCATATATGCCTGCCTCAGATATTTGTAGAGCATGTCATTGTAAGACTGCTAAGCACAAAAACGGAGGGAGGAATGGAAAAAGATGGAAGGAGGAATAAAGAGGAAGGTGGGGAGAGGGAGGAAACAAACTTCTTCGCGTTTACTAAGCATTTCACAAACTTAACTATACGTAGAACTTTTTTTAATGTATTGATTTTAGAGAGAGAAAGGGAGGGGGAGAGAGACAGATACTGCTTTGTTGTGCCCTTATTTGTGCAATCATCGGTGGGTTCTTGCATGGACCCTGACGGGGAATCAAACCCACAACCTCAGTGCACCGGGACCACGCTCCAACCATTTGAGCCAGCTGGCCAGGGCTTGGAACTCTTTCTAAATTCCTTTAAAACAGTATTCAAAAAGCCACTGTACGAACACTGAAACAGAAGCCACACGGAAGAAGAGGGGCAGAAAGAGGAAGGACCAAACAAGGGCAGCCTTGGGGCCTGGCGGGTGCAGGCGCTCCCACAGCAGGGTGCCCTCCTCAGCCACCCCAGAATGCGCAGCTGGCCTTCCCCAACCACCCCCCTAAACAAAGGTACCGGTTACTGAGGGAGATGTCACCGTGGAGACCTGACGGCCGATGGCAGAACTTGACCACAGGGCGTCGGGCAGAGGGCACGGTTTGGACTCGGTACACTCCCGGGACACAGCCCCGAAGGATGGATCCCACCAGCTCCAGCATGGCTCCTTGCTCTGTTTTCTCCCCTTTCAGGGCCTCTGCCAGTTCCAGAGCCTTCCCGACGTCCCCTTCGCCCTGGTCCTCCTGCAGCGGTGAGGCTGGAGGCAGGGACTGGGGAGAGGCAAGGGTCTCAGAGGCCAAAGCCGAGTCTGGGGTCCGGGGTGCCAGAGAGGAGGAAGGGGTTTCTAAGTCCAGGGCTTCTGAATCTTGGGGAGAAGGTGGAGGTTGCGAGTCTGGGGTGCAGGCCAGGGCTTGAGGATCCAGTGGGGATGCAAGGGCCGAGTCCAAGGATGGAGACTCTGGAGCCTTTGGGACTGGCTGTGGATGAAAATGAGCTGAGTGAATTTCTCTCCTGCTGCCCCTAACCAGGGAACATTCCCATCCCCAAGACTTACCTGTGGCTGACTGCCTATTATGTGCCAGGCCCCTTAAGGCCTTTACACACAGTAATTCATTTAATCCTCATAATACTTTCCTTTTTATTAAAAATAACCTTTTAGCTCTGGCTGGTGTGGCTCAGTGGATTGAGTGCCAGCCTTCGAACCAAGGGGTCGCTGGTTTGGTTCCAAGCTGGGTTGCAGGCTAGGTCCCCAGTTGAGGGCACACAAGAGGCAACCACACATGGATATTTTCTCCCTCTCCTTCTCCCTCCCTTCCACTCTCTCTAAAAATAAATAAATAAAATCTTGGGGAGGGGGGGGGGGACAGAGAAATTATTCCAGGTGAAAGAATAAATACTAAAGAGACATAAACAACACAGCGCTCTATTGTCAGTGCAGCTGACAAAACGGTACTGTATGTTAAAGCCTTTTACACTTTTACACATGAACCAGTGTAACATTTCCTAAATTTGATAACTATACTCTGGTTACACTGGAATATTACTCTCAAATGACTCAGAAAATACAGTGTGTGTGTGTGTGTGTAGAGAGAATAAGAAAAATTTTATTTTTAAAATAACCCTTTTTGGATGGAACTTTCTACTTTCTGCTCAATTTTCCTGTGAACTTAGAACTCTGAAAAATAATAACCGTTTTCTATTCCAAAAGCAGAATCGGTACATTAGATGCCAGAAAATATAGGAAGGTGCCCTGGATGGTGTGGCTCAGTGGGCCAAGCATCAGCCTGCAAAACAAGAGGTCGCTGGTTCCATTTCCGATTGAGCAGGTGTATAGGATGCATATTAGACCCCGGAGGGACCGCTCAATGTTTTCTCACACACTGTTATTTCTCTCCCTCTCTTTCTGTCTCCCTGTCTCTTCTCTAAAAATAAATAAAAACTTTAAAAGAAAATACAGGTAAGCAAAAATCTATAACCTAAAAAATTACCTTCTTGTATGTACTGGTAAATGTATTTTTTCCAAAATAAGGTATTATACATGCCATTTTGAGATCTGTTCTTTTCCTGTTACAAACACCAATTCATTTTCATCCTAACACACATCCTCATTCGTGCTTCTTGAACTACAATAACCCTTTCAGGTAGGTCTACTATCTCCATTAATTAGACAGAGGAACGAAGGCATGAGAGCTACCATGCTTGCCCAGTGTCACATGACCATTCCCACCTGCTCAGCTCCCTCCCTGGTCGCTCACCTGGGGCTCTTCCAAGTCACACAGATCCAGGAAGAGGTCAAGATCACAGCCATGGACATCAAAGCTGTTTATAGAAGAGCCAAAAGGATGGACCACACAGCCTGGGTGCCGAGCAGAGAAGCAAGGTCAGGCGACATTGGTGGGGGGAGGGGTAAAGGGTGGAAGAACATAATGGGGCCTGAGGGGAAAGAGCAACCAAGTAAACTCCAGCTGAGGGAGGACAGCGGATGCAGACCCGGGAGGAAAGCACAGGGTGGGCTCAGCCATGCTGAAGGAGGTGACTCACCAGGGAAGAACTCCGTGAAGACCTCCTGTATCAGGGCCACCACGAGGCTCCGAAGCTGACGCTCAGCCTGGGACAACTCCCTCAGCCCCACCAGCTTTACCATTTGTGCCCCGACATCGGGGGCCTCAGCTAGTGCTGTGGCCAGCTGGTGACTGTCCAGGGCCGCTCCTTTGGGAGATTTGGAGGTCGGTTTCTGGAATTCTTTCTGTTCCCGTGGCCGGACACGCAGGCGATGTCCTCCCAGGCTATGCTCGGGCTGTGCGAGAACAGCCTCCTGGGCACTCACATCCCCCATCTCCACGATGGCAAACACCCCCTGGAAAATCACAACAGGGGCAGAGATGCCGGTTTCGCAACCGAGGATCCAAACACATGGTCTGAGAGCAGGCAAGAAGTTTGAAGTGGGGAGCGCCCTGTGAACTGGGAGTATTTGCTGGCTGTTTCTGGGAAAACATGGAAGACAGCGAAGCAAGTCCCTCTACTCGGATCCCACACCTGTTACCAATTTCATTGCCCCCCACTCTTCCCAATGTTGTGACTTTCAATGGTTATACTAAGCCCCATCCCCTCACTTTTCCTGCTTTATTAGACTCTTTTAACATTGACTAAAAATCCATGCCATGAACACTGTGCTAGGTGTAAATATAAACACATAAACCCTACCTTTGAATAAATTACCAATATAAATTACCAGCATGCTAGGAATAACAGCATTATGATAGCTGTATTGCTATGATTTGGTTGAGTTCAATAATATTCTTTGGGCCCAATATTCTTTCTTACACTAAAATGTTAGCAGGAGCAGAAAAAACATGACTGCTAGGGAAAAAAATCTACATTCTTTTTTTTAATTGTATTTCTTTATTTTTAGAGAGAGGAGAAGGGAGGAAGGAAGAGGGAGACACATTGATGTATGAGAGATGCATCAGTTGGTTGCCTTTTGCACGCCCCCATCTGGGGACCTGGCCACAACCCAGGCATGTGCTCTGACTGGGAATAGAACCAGCAACTGTTTGGTTTGCAGGCTGGTGCTCAATCCACTGAGTCACACCAGCCAGGGCTCCTTTTTTTTTAAGCCCACAGCACCGAATATTCCTAGGCAGTCTCCCCTCCAACTAACCAGGCCTGACCCAGCTTAGTTCCCTGAGATCAGATGAGACTGGGCATGTTTAGGATGTGGTGTGGTCATGGACAGAATCTACATTCTTCTGCATTCTTTTTTGTTTTTTTGAAGATTTTACTTATTATTTTGAGAGAGAGAGAGGGGTAGGGAGGGAGGCAGAGAGGAAGAAAGACATCAATGTATGGTTGCCTTTCACCTGCCTCCAGCTACGGACCTGGCTGGAGGCCTGGCTTGCAACCTGGTTATGTGCCCTGGCTGGGAATTGAACCAGCGACCTTTGGGTTCATAGGCCATCTCCCAGGCCAGCACCTTAAACACTGTGCCACCAGCCAGGCCTCTTTTGCATTCTTTTCAGTGACAAAGCCAGAGCCCCCTGTTTACGTCAAGGAACCCTCTACAGTAATTGAGACGGTGTGGTACTGACATGCAATAGACATGCAACCCTGGCTGGGTAGCTCAGTTAATAAGTGTTGATGGATACACCGAGGTCGCAGGTTGGATCCCTAGTCAGGGCACATACAGGAATCAACGAATGAATGCATAGATAAGCGAATCCATGTTTCGCTCTCTCTTTCTCTCTTTTCCTCTCTCTGTCCAAAACCAAGTTTTTAAAAAACGGAAATGCGGATAAAGGAAATATAATTGAGACTCCAGAAATAAATCTATGGACAACTGATTTTCAACAAAGGTGCCAAGACCATTCAATGATGAAAAAAATAGCTTTTTTTTTTTTTTTTTACATCAATGTATGGTTGCCTTTCACCTGCCTCCAGCCACAGACCTGACTGGAGACCTGGTTTGCAACCTGGTTATGTGCCCTGGCTGGGGAATCGAACCTGCAACCTTTGGGTTTGCAGGCCGGCGCCTTATCTACTGTGCTACCAGCCAGGGCTCAAATAGCTTTTTGTACATGGTGTTGGGACAGATGGATAGCCACACATAGAAGAATGATGTTGGACCCCCTACTTCACACCATATACAAAAATTAACGGTTTGGTCCTGGCTGGTGGCACAGTGGATAGGCACTGGCCTGTGAACCCAAAGGTCGCTGGTTCAATTCCCAATAGGGAAACATAACCAGGTTGCAAGCCAGGTCTCCAGCCAGGTTCCCAGCTGGAGGCAGGTGAAAGGCAACCATACATTGATGTCTCTCTCCCTTCCCTTCTCTGAAAATAATAAATAAAAAATCTTAGGGAAAAAAAATTCCAGAATTAAGCAGTAAAGATGACTGCAGGGCCCTGTAAATATAATAGGCCCCCTTATCTGAGATTTCACTTTCTGCCCTTTTACTTTCCTGTGATCAACTATGGTCCAAAATAAGTTAAAAATTAAAAATTCCAGAAATAAACACTTCATAAGTTTTAAATTGTAGGCCATTCTGAACAGCATGATGGAATCTCACTTGTGCCCCTCTGTCCCACCCTGCTCCGTCCAGAGTATCCATGCTGCACAAACGACCTGCCTGGTAGTCACTAAACGTATTGGTGACCGGCAATCTTACACAAAAGCTGATCCAAGTATAAGCATGAGTCAACTCGTTATCAGTCAACAACGTCGGGGCTTGAAAACATGAGTTTTCAATCAACAACGTGTTAATAGCCACCTCAATGCTGTGCTCAGGTAAACACTTTACTTAATGCCACATTCACATAACTTTTACTATGGTGTATTATTATAATTGTTCCATTTTATTATTAGTTACTCTTGTTACTCTCTTACTGTGACTAGCTTGTAAATTAAACTTCATCACAGCTTTGGCTGGTGTGGCTCAGTGAACTGAGCACTGACCTGCAAACCAGAAGGTTGCTGGTTCGATTCCCAGTCAGGGCACATGCATGGGTTGCAGACCCAGTCCCCAGTTGAGGAAATATCCAACTTCTGAAGGATGAGCTCCCTCAATGAAATGTTGTGGAAGTTAAATGTCCTATTATATGTAAAATACTTAGTATATAACTGGTGCATAACTACTGCTCAATAAAAACTTTAGTTATTATTGTTATAATAATTAGAAGCCTTAAAAAACCAGAGGTTTAAGGCCCTGGCTGGTAGCACAGTGGTTAAGGTGCCAGCCTGCAAACCCAAAAGTCACAGGTTCGATTCCCCAGCCAGGGCACATAACAAGGTTGCAAACCAGGTCTCCAATCAGGTCTGTGGCTGGAGGCAGGTGAAAAGCAACCATACATTGATGTCTCTCTCCCTCTCTGCCTCTCTCCCTTCCCCTCTTTCTAAAAATAATGAAATAAAATCTTAAAAAAAAAAAACAAGAGGTTTAAATTCAGGAAAAGCCCTGGCTTGCATGGCTCAGTGGATTGAGTGCTGGTCTATAAACCAAAAAGTTAATGGTTCAATTACTGGTCAGGGCACATTACTGGGTTGCAGGCCAGGTCCCGGGTTGGGGGTGTGTGAGAGACAACTGATTATCTCTCGCACATCAATGTTTCTCCCTTTCTCCCTCCCTTCCCCTCTCTCTAAAAATAAGCAATTAAGATATTTTAAAAAGACAACAATTAAGGAATGCATAAATAAGTAGAACAGGATGTTTCTCTCCCTTCCCTCTCTAAAAATCAGTAATTTTTTTTTAAAGTTTTTAATAAGTAAATAATTGGCAAATAAAAGACTGACTGAATAAATAAGTGATAAAGTCCCACAGAGAACATCCAAATTGGGTGGTATCCACAAAGCTGGCTAGCTCAAGTGCTGTGGTGTCCTCCATGAACTTGCCACAAGAAAAACCAGCCAAACCACATTCCTGGTTCCTCTTGCTCCTGTATTTTGGTATGTTCCACATATGACTCCTTTTTTACCCTCAGAGCCATTCATTCTACCTTGTCCTTATCCATGACGACACTGGCCACAGGTCCAAATGCCTGGAAGTACTCAGAGAGCTGAGCAGAATCCACATTCCGGGGAAAGCCACTGACAAACACACTTCGAAGTCCCTGGGCCTTTCGGGCAGCTCGTAGTTCCACCAGATGCCGGTGTTTCCGGCCTCCCAAGTGGGCATCTAGACTGGGTCCTGCAAAGACAAACATGAAACAAAAACATCCAAATCACTCTTCAGTGGACTTGCCCCCAACTTTGCTTTCTGCATACCTAAATCCTACTGACCCTTCCAAGCCATAAAAAGTGTGAACTCCGAATAAAGTCTTGGCTCCTTTCGCTTTACTCTCTTGTCCATCTGTCTTTACACGTAGGTGCCTTCCAAATGGTTCCCAGGGGAACGAACTACATTAAGGTTTTTTGTTTTTGTTTTTTTGCATCATTGCAATCAAGTTTCTTTAACCATTTATGAGTGCTAGGAAGAGCAACACCTGCTAATTGTAACAAAATTAATGGGTAACTTATCCAAATCACATATAGAAGAACTAAATATATCAGGTCCTATGGGTCATCTCTGAGTGTGGTATAAAGATTGAAAGTGGCCCTGGCTGGTGTGGCTCAGTGGATTAAGCACTGGCCTGTGAACCAAAGGGTTGTGTTTTGACTCCCAGTCAGGGCACATACCTGGGGTGTGGGCCAGGTCCCCACTTGGGGGCGCATGAGAGGCAGCCACACACTGATGCTTCTCTCTCTTTATCCCTCCCTTTTTCTCTCTGAAAATAAATATTTTTTTAATCTTCTTTTGAAATATATAGGATTCAGTCTCCGTAGACTGTCAAAAATTGCCAGTGCCAACTGTATTTCAAGTCGTCACAGCGGGGTATTGGGAAAAGTTTTCAATTAGCAATAATCACGTCTCGGATAAACCTCACTGGCTACGACACTGCCACTTTGCCGCAAAGCTGTATTTTTTTTTTTTAAGATTATAAATGTAGGTCCTGGCCAGGTAGCTCAGTTGGTTAGAACATCATCCCAATATGCCAAGGTTGCAGGTTCGATCCCGGTGAGGGTACGTAAAGAATCAACCAATGGCTCTGACTGGTGTGGCTCAGTTGGTTGGGTGTCATCCTGCAAAGTGAAAGACCACTGGTTCAATTCCCAGTCATGGCACATGCCTAGGTTATGGGTTTGGTCCCCAGTTAGGGTGGGTACAAGAGACAACCAACTTGTTTCTCTCTCACATGGACGTTTCTCTCCCTTTCTTTCACCCTCCCTTCCCCTCTCTCTAAAAATAAGTAAATAAATATTTTTAAAAAGTCAGCCCTGCCCTGGCTGGTGAGTCAGTGGATAAGGCGCCGGCCTGCAAATCCAAAGGTCGCTGGTTCGATTCCCAACCAGGGCACATAGCCAGGCTGCAAGCCAGGTCTCCAGCCAGGTCGTAGCTGGAGGCAGGTGAAAGGCAACTACACATGGATGTTTCTCTCCCTTTCCCCCTCTCTGGAAATAATAAATAAATAAAAGTCAGCCCTGACTGGTATGGTTCAGTGGGTTGAGCACCAGTCTTCGAACGAAAAGATCACTGATTAGATTTCCGATCAGGGTGTACACCTGGGCTGTAGGCCAGTTCCCTGGCTGGGGTGTGCTAGAGGCAGCCAATCAATGTTTCACACACCAATGTTTCTCCCTCCTCTTTCTCTCTATCTCCCCATCTCTTTCTCCATATATATATATATATATATATATATATATATATATATATATATATGTACTTTTAAATTTTTATTATTTCCAGAGAAAGGGGTAGGGAGAGGCAGAGAGGGAGAAAAACATCAATGTATGATTTAACCTGTCTCCCTTCACCTACAGACCTGGCTTGCAACCTGGTTATGTGCCTTGGCTGGGAATCGAACCAGCAACCTTTGGGTTCGCAGGCCGGCACCTTATTCATTGTGCCACCAGCCAGGGCTTTAAAAATTAAAAAAAGAACTAATGAATGCATAAATACGTGGAACAACAAATTGATACTTCTCTCCCTCTAAAATCAATCAATTAAAATATTTTAAATAAAAATAAGATCACAAGTACAAGATATAAGCCACGCTCAAGTTCACACCCACCCGCCTCTATCGAGCTGAGATCTTGGGCAACTTAACCTCTCTGTGCATTAGTTTCCTCAGATATAAAATTGAGATGATAATAACAGTGCAAAACAAACAGGTATTTTCATACATAGCACTGAGCAGAGAGTCTGGTACATGGCAAATGAGGAAAAATTTAGTCGCCATTATTTTGATTACATTTTGAGTCAGCTGTTTTATGTCATCAATGAGTATGTGGGGCCAGGAAAGACTATCATCTTGTCACACAAGAACTTTGTCAACTTTTCCAAACCCACCTTCCGGTCATGGACACCTTGGTACGTCACCCATCTTTGCCTCTGTAGGGCTCCTCACTTAATTACTACCTTCTCTGTGAGGCCACAGCTACCCAAACGTATCTACAGAGCATTGAAATGGTCTCCATCTTTAGATGGGGAGCTGCTTTATTTCTGAATCTCCTCTCTCGCTGCAGGGGCCGGCAAAGTACCAGGCACAACGGGGACGTCCAATAAATGGCGGTTACTGGCAAGGCGGATGTCTTTCCCCACTTTCTAATCCCTTGGCACCGACGCAGTGAAAGCGGATGGGACTCCACCTCCAGCCACTGGCCAAGAACTATGTGACCTGTAACCCTAACTTTCGTAGGACCCAAAGACGAAAGCCCACAACCACCCCTCCTCACTAGCCACCGCTTACGGTTGGCTGTAGTGACTTGGCAGAGGCAGCAGCGGAAAGCCCCACGCGGCAACGATTCGACATCCGAATCCACCGCCGCCATCGCAACTCCCAGGTACCGATCAAACGCAGCCACTCCTGCCACCAGCGGAACTCGGTCTTCCCAAAGTCGTAATGCACACGGAAGCAACTTCCGCCCGTACAATAGGAAGTGACGTAAGGCGGCTTACTAGTGGGCGCACACTCCGCCGGAAACCAGGTTCCTTCGACTCAGAGTTCCGTTTCCAGCCGGTGTTAAGGCTTTAACGGGTTTAGGGAAAGCCACGGGTCCACAGTTCTTCACTGCAAGCTGTACAAGCCGATTGCTCTGGCCCAGAGAATCGTTGAATATTCGTAACAACAGACACAGAGATGGGCGCGGGGTTGACAGCCAGCCTTTTCCTTGCTGGTGGTCTTGGGCAGATTGTGCTGGGCTTCAAGGGGTAGTTGAAAAAGACCAGCGCGGCTGTATCCCTCAACCCCGTGTTTTCCTGGCGAATAAAGGCTAAGGATGAACAGCTTCCACGAAGCCCAGTGCTGTCCCTGGACTCTCAACAGGGTGGCTGTTGTTACTTTCTCTGCCTTCGATCCTCCCCACCGAACGGTGTTCTGTGACAGCGTCCTAGCCCTGGTTGGGGAGCTCTGCCCAACCGGTCACCTTTCTTCCAGATAAGGGGCCACCTCCAAATAGCTGCAGTCGGGTGAGTCTGGCCTTTCTTCTGCAATAGTGGGGCCTCACGAAGCCAGCGCCACCAGCCCACTTCAGGGCATGCAAGGGATCCTAGATTAGTGACACCTGAGTAAAGGACGTTGGAGCAGGAAAGCCCTGCTTTCCTCAGACTAAGTATAGTGGTCAATTCATCCTGACACTACAAATGCAAGTTCAGGACAGTAAGGGAGCTGGGGAGGCCCTAGAAATAGTGACCATGAGATAAGAGGACAGTCATTTGAGCTAAGCAGCTCTTGCTGCAGCTACCAGGTCACAGCTGTGGGATGCGGAACGAGCAGTGATCCTGAGGCAGACTCTCAAGGTCTGTAACCTTGAGCACGTCACAACTGCTAAGACTATCCCGCATTTCTAAAGGAGGTGCCCAGGAAGCACCTAATAGACTCCTTGATCTAAGATGTATAGACCCTGAGAAAGAAGATGGCTACCCAGAAGGGCTCCCGGTGGCTAACCAATCTTAAACTTCTTAAAAACAGCCTAGCACCCATTTCTACACAGTGGTTCCTCGCACAAACTCCACCCTAGGAGTACCCTTGCACTGAGCCTGCTTCTAGCTCAGGAGATGCTTATAAAGGAGTTCCCAACCAATCAGGATAATGGCTTTTGGACCAATCAAACTTTGACGATTTGGAGTCCTCATTTGCAGGAAGACAGACCAATTAGAGACCAGGAACAGGGACTTCTGTCCATATAAGCCAGCTCCCCTGCAGCTCTGAGAGTGCACTTTTTTCCTCTTAGAAGTGTTTCCCTGGCTGGCCTGGAACGTTGAGGATACAGTTTTTGGAAGACGGAAGCGTAGAGGGGCTGAGCAAGTTTTCACAGCTGTGCTGTATCACAATATATTTTGCCCCGAATAGTTTCCTTCATCACACTGCAAATTAGGATTCCTGTTGGCATTGAGTTGGCACCAGCCACCTTCAGTTGATAGATGCTCCTCCTAATTGGCCTACCTCAATTGTCTCTCTCTCATAAAAAGGCAGGAAACAGCCCTGGCTGGTGGCACAGTGGATAAGGTGCCAGCCTGCAAACCCAAAGGGTCGCTGGTTCGATTCCGCAGCCAGGGCACATAACCAGGTTGCGAGCCATGTCTCTAGCCAGGTCCATGGCTGGAGGCAGGTGAAAGGCAACCATACATTGATGTCTCTCTCCCTTTCTGCATCTCTCCCTTCTCCTCTCTCTAAAAAGAAATAATCTTAAAAGGGTGGGGGGGGGGCAGGAAACAACAGTAGAGTGAGCCCTGATACTAAGGCAGTTAGTTACTGAGGCTGGCCTTGGGGGCCTATGAAGCAGCACTCCATGCAAATACACCAGAGCTAGGTGGCAAAACCCTGCACCAAGTTGGGCTATGTCTTGCCCTGGTCTCTCTGGCAACTCCCAGAATTCTGGAAGTAAAAGGGAGACGAGCGCTGAGTTGGGAAATAGAGGAAGAAACACCTTTGCACACACCCCTCCTATGAAGTTCCATCCAGACAACCAGCTCGTCCCAACGGCTTTGAGTAAGTCTGTCACGATAGTGCTCCAGCAGCACAGGGAACTGGGGGGCAGTTTGGGTGCCACAAGAAAGCTGGATGGAGCAGGCCACCTGTCCACACTGAATATCTCATAAAGCTGTTCCAAGAGCAAGCCCCATCTGTACTTCCTTCACTGCCCTCCTTTTACTTTCCTACTAGAAGGTACTACACACACACACACACACACACACACCCCACACCCATGGCAGAGAACAGCTGAGCCAGGAGAAGCTGAAGAAAACAGCTTTTTATTTGTTACTATAAGAACCAATTACAGAATCCAAGGTTTAAAAAATGGACAAAAGATCTTTATTTCTGAGAATTGGTGTACAAAAGGCAGAGGAGACAAAGGGGAGGGAAAGAAAGAGCGAGCATGGGCTGGCGTTGATGCCATGAGGAAAGTCCGGACACCGGACAGGAAGAGAAACCCCCAATTAAGAAAAAAAAAGAGCGAGACATGGTAGTCATGGCAGTGCACGCCCCCCTCCCCCAACCAGGTACCACCACCTGGTATGTTTACTCTTCCCCTCCCCCATCCCCTTTCATAAAGGGAGGCAAAGTTTTTAAAAAATTAAAAAACCCTCCCCCTAAAACTGTCCAAGACAGCTGTGAGTCCTATCCCCCAAAACAGGCTAGGTCCCCACAACTGGCCAAGTTCCTGCAGTCTGCCTTCTGTCCAGGCATGGAGGACAGGAAAGGGAGAAGCCTTGAAGTGGTGATACCAGAGGGCACCCAACCCCTCCAAGGACTCACTTGCTCCCTCCCTCCGTCACTTCTTACTCCCTTTGATCCTAGAGGGAAGGGAACTTGGGTGAACAGGACACCCACCCTCTGGCTTTCACCCACCTCCCTTCCCCACAGATGCTCAGTCCTCCAGGACAATGGGCTCATTGGTGCTGGCAGGATGTGAGGGTGCAGGCAGGGAGACTGGGGGCCTCACTGCAATCAGCGGGGGCTTCACCTTCAGGGGCAAGTTGGGCCTGCGGGCAGCTCGCCGCATTTCCAGGTGGGTCAGAGCCTTCCGCAGGGCCCTGGCAGGAAGAGAAGAGGGGGATCAAGAAGGCGAAGACCCTCAAGCTGAAACCCCACAGTCCACAATGCAATTCTTCTGACCCATTCTTTCCTGGCCTCCCCACTGCACCTGGTCCTCCTAGAGCCGGTCTTGCTCGGATACTATTTCCCATACCCGTTAATCGGATGGTCAACCTCTCAGCACCTCCCCTGGTGGGCTCCCTACCTGGTATCTTTTGTGGCCACAAACACCACAGGATTGGGGGCATCGGCTGGGTTCAGTTTCTGACGCTTGGCTGCTGGCTGTGAGCTTGAGCGAATCCCTGAGGCCAGAGGCCTTCCGTTGGCAGAGAAGGGAACCCCTGGCCCTGCCATCTGGAAAGGGGCGGGCAGCACCATGAGGTAAAAGCCCACCCAAGTCAACCTGGCCCACTCCGGCCTGTCAACTCACCGTCTCGTAGGCCCGTTTCACCATGATGCTCCCCAGTCCCCTGTTCTGGGTCAGCTGGTTTCTGTTGATCGGTGTCTTAGTACCCCGAGGTGTTTTTGGTTTCAGAGGTGCCTGGGCCACTGCCAGGTGAAAAAAACCAACAGCAAAAGAACACTGAAAAGAACTTTCACACTGTCTTTTCTCTATGCAGTTTCCCTGGGCATCCCCAGGAGTACCGATGGGGGAGGCGCCTGACAAGCAAGCACCAGCACCGTTGACCTGGACCAATGCGAGGTTAGAGGCAGCGACCACCACCCACAACGCTAACAATTCCCTGTGCAGCTTTTGAATCCCAAAAATCTTAACCATATTTCAAAAAGCGCACAGGAGTGTGATCTCTTCAAATCAGTAAGGGCTGACTAGGAAAGAAAAAAGCAGGGGGAGAAAAGGTTTTGACAGTAAAAGGAGTGAAAGCCTAACACCACCCCAGCTGGTTCCCCATCCCATACCCAGATCTTTGACGATAGTTGCCAGGGGCAGCCGCACCAGAGGGTGAATCTTCAGCGGAGTCTTGGCGGCCTTAGGAAGTCTAATGGAGCCTGGAGAACGGGGGGAAAGCTTTTGAAGGGGCTCATCTATGCAGGCCCCTTCTGGAGTCAGCAGCCCTGTGGCCTAGAGGCCTACTGTCATTAAACATCCAGAGAGACACTGGGCTCTGGCCAGGCCAACCCCAAACCTGCACTCGCCCCAGCGTCCCTGTTCTTACACTCTGCCTTGATGGCATTGGCATTGATAGGGGCATAGGGCCGTCGGGCAGCCCTCCTCGGCTGTAACAGGTCCCTGCACATGCGTCTGGCAAGACGGGTCAGCTTTGTGGTCTGGAGCAGGAATGTTTGCCTGTTCTTAGCCAACAGCTTGGCCCGGTTGGCGCTGGTCGTATATGGGGAGAGGCTTTGGGCTTCAGGTCTAGACAAATGACCCCTTGAGTGTGGCTCCTAGAAGGACACGGAAAAAAGGGGGAAAACAGATGAACACTGAGGCTCTCATCTTTCTCCCATTCTCTGAAGAGGGCTACCTATTCTAGACTAATCCCCACTGCTCTCCCAGATTACCTGGCTCCTAAACCACTGCCCCCACCCAGGCCCTCCCACACACATCATACCATTACCATATATGGAGTTGGATGTTCTGGCCTTCACCTAAGTTCACATCAACATGCTGACTACTTTCCCCCTCTTCCTGTCCCCCATTGGTCCTTACTGTTGTGCCCCGAGCAGCCCCCTCAAGCTGGGTTGGGGTCTTCAGTCCTCCGTACTTCTTCCAGTAGATCCAACAGGAGGCACAGAGGCGGCACTGCATGTTGGGGGGGCCCCAAGCATACCACTGGGCAGACTGCGTGGCTGTGAGAGCATAGAGGAGGTGGGATGAGGGGAGAACGTCCCACATGAGCCCCTCAGGTTCCTGGGTCAGAGCAGACCTCTCACCCGTCCTCAACACCCCTGGCCTTCCCTGAACTCACTGTGGCAGCTCTCACAAGTCAGGCCCTTCTGGAATCCAGCCCCATTCATGCCAGGCTTCGAGCCCACAGAGATGATCTGGTTAGGATTTGGCTTGGT
Source organism: Noctilio leporinus (assembly GCA_004026585.1). NCBI lineage: Eukaryota > Metazoa > Chordata > Mammalia > Chiroptera > Noctilionidae > Noctilio > Noctilio leporinus. The sequence goes on from PVIW01001855.1 coordinate 56,303, forward strand.
GCTAGGAGGGGCGGGAAGGAGAAAAGAAAAGACTCTAGATTCACCCCGCCTCCTGTCCAGCCCTGACCACTGAGGAAAGCACGGCTGGGGGAAAGAAAAGGAAAACCTGCTAGGTTCCTCTACCTATCACACTTACTAGGTGGGGATGTAGACCTGCTTCAGTTTGCTGTCTGCTTCAGCAGCTTTCAATCTCTTCTGTGGGAGGGAAGGAAAGAAAGAGGAGGATCAGAGCACCTCAGCAGGAGGCCTCTGGGTCCAGCTTCCCCCGCCAGGTCCATACCTGCTGAATGTAGCGGTCTGTGGTTTTCCACATGTAATAAAACTGGACGATGCTGGCAAGGGACTTCCACGGAAGCTGGGGAGGACGGAGGGAACAAGGATGAGCTCGCATCTGGCAGCAGGTCCCAGTTCCCTCACCTGCCATCTCCCACCACTCCTCAGAGCCCCTCTACTTACAAAATCCTGGCGAATATCATTGAAATCCTTTCCGTACTTCTCCAGAGCCTCCTCAAATAACATGGCCTCCGAGGCAGACCATTCCTCCATCTCATCCCGACAGAGCACCGGGCCCCCCTGGGGCACCAGGGTCGACATGGCCTTAGCCAGGTCATAGCCGTTCCTTTGTAATGTGTCCATTGCATGAAACTACGGGGAAGGTATGAAATACTGCTGATGGCCTGGAACCCCAGCGCGCTCCCTTGCTGCTCTTTAAAAGAACCCATTCCCTCAGAGACACCCCCCCTGGCCCCAGGCTCTGCAGTTGCCCACAAAGTCCGGCCTGCCTGACCGCTCCCCACCCCCAACTCCTGCTCACCAGGGTGATATCTCGGGAGGCCGCAGCTGCGCTCATGTGCAGGCTTGGCTGCCGAATGGAGCTGCTACAATCTAGGGCCCTTGCAAAGGTCCCCACCGCTCTGAGAGAGAAATTGAGGAGTCAGGAGGGAAACAAGAAAGCACAAGCGGGCTGAGGAACTAAGCCAGATGAGAAAAAAGGACAACACCCATGCCAAAAAGATAACAATGTCCATTTCTAAGAAGAAACTCAGGACTACGCCCACACCTCCCCCAGCCCGTCTTCCCCATCCACCCACCCCTCACCGGGCCACCACGAGAAACTGATCAATCTGCCGGTCCGTGAGAGGGTTGTCAGGGTCCCAGACCTTCATCTCCATCTTCTGTTGGTTCCGGTTATCGGACTCCCCTGGGGAAAGGGCAACGGCATCATCAGGGATAGGGAAGGAGAATAATCAGTGTCTTGATACTCCCAACACCACCTGTTCTGCTTCATCCCCTGACTGGGGGGGATCAGCCACCTCTACTCTCAAGACTTCTCTTCCCACCTATGCCCACTGCCCCTTCCAGGTTCCTGAGGTCACATTCCATCAGGGTCACAGCACAGAGACGTGCAGACTGTGCAATGTAAAACCCCAAGGCACATGATTCACAGGGGCTGATATTAGGTAACCCAGGGGCTGGACGGTCTGTCCTGTTCTTACCCTCTGCCAGGCGATCTGGAATCTCAGCTTGGTACTTGCAACCAACTCGGATCTCCCCCTGATCAGCTAAAAGCGTCTTCTGCACAGGGTCAAACACCAATGAGTAAAAGAAGCAGTCCTAGAGTCGGAAAGAGAGAGGATGAGCAGGGCAGCAGTCCTCACAGGCAGGGGGCAATGTACCTAGAGTTCCCAAGACAGGCCATCTGTCAACCTGAACCTCATCAACCTGTTCCTCTTGCCTCCTGGGGCAATGCCGACTCCCCTGCCTCTTCTCCTAATCCCTCTTTCTCACCTCCTTTTCCAGGTACTGGCTCAAGATATCCGTCTCATTCAAAAGGGTCACACTGCATTTTCCCCTACAGGAGAGAGGTCAGAAGATTCTGGGTGAGCTCTTCATTTCCCCTCCGCAACACCTCCCGCACACCAGCCCCCCGCTCCCCTCCACCTTCTAAATAAGCACACTACAGCGGTCCCCATCATACCATACCGTATGTGGGTGGCTGGCAACGACTCAAATTGCCGAGAAAGAAAAAGCTCCCGGTGCTTCAGTTGATGTCGCTGCTGCTCTGATACCCCGGGCTGCTTTGATTCCTCCTCAAACTCCCCTGAGAGATGGAGGAGGAAAAAATCAAGTCAGAAACCAATCCGGAAAGAAGTCACCTTGGACAGTCCAGCTGGGGAAACACTGCTTGCCTCAGCTGTTTTCTCTCACTCCCCAGGCACCTGCCCTCCCATACCCTTAACCCCCAGCTCTCCCACTTAGCCCTGTCTCCCACCAGAAACGTTCCTGACTCTCCATCGCTAATGCTCTTAGGAAAGAGCTGCTGGGAGTACAAAGAATGCCACAGACAGAAATACATCTCACACCCAGGTGCCAATGCTCAGACACCATTCCCAACGCCCAAATCTCCCCACACCAGGCCCATCAAGAACGTCGCACTTGTCTCTCTCTTGCTAAACCAGCCTGGGGTACAGAAACTGAGGAAGATGAAAAAGCATTATACAAGGTTATGTTTAACACTTCCTCTTTTCAGATTTCAGGAGATTCCGCTCTTCAACATCACATGCAGTCCTCACCTTCCCTCACTTTCTACTTGGCTAAGTTTGCTGTGGGGCTTTCCAGGACAGTCCGTCTCAACCCAGTGCCAACACCGTCCTCCCCAGGAGCTGCAATTTGCCCTGAAACCTTGGTGGAAAGGGTTAACCTGGCTGGGCGCCAACCAACGTGGGAGGGGGCAGAAGAGCCACAGGCCCAGGCTCATTGGTGCATTGTTCCCAACCACACAGAGAAGGGGGAGCACCACAGGCTCCTCCCCTTGCCTGTGTGCTCCGGAAACCCTGTGCTAAGGGAAGGGGGACCACACCCCCCACACCCCTTCTGATTGGACAAGGCCAAGGTCAGCCCCTGCCAAATGGGGCTGGAAACCCCAGAGGACCAGAGAACTTGTTAGGCCCAGCTCCTCTGTAACCCCTTCAAGCCCAAAGCAGCTTGAAATGAGGAGAATAATTTAGGAAGGAAGAACAAGAGGGGAAAGAAGGCCAAAGCAGGAATGGGAAAAGAAACTAAATAAAATTGAAGAAGATACATTTTTTGAAAGATGAAAGCATATAGAAAACGAAGATGGGGCAAAAGAAAAAGATGTAAAATGGAGTGGAGGGGGAAACAGGAGAAGCAAGAAAGAGGAAAAGTGCAAGGAAACTTTTCCTTGCTTCCCGTTCTGTCCTTTCAATGTATTCCCACCACCTTGTGATCCCAAAATAAACCTGCTTCCCTATTAATGCAGACTTCTAAGTATAATCTCTTCCTCTTCACCCTTGACCTTCAGTCCCCAGTCATTGTCCCAGCATACCCAAAACTGTCCCCCCAAGGGCCCTGCTTCTCTAAAGCTCCTCCTCACCCACCATTTAAATACTACCATCTTTCTGACACACATCACTCACACATACACACTCACACACAAGCCATATTGTGGCTCTCCTTATCATGGCCTCACCACCCAGCTTCCAACCCCAACGTGTTAAAACAGGCCTCCCTCCAAGGACCAGGCATTTCCCACCCCCAAACTCACACCTGAGCCTAGGGCATGCTACCAAGGGAAACACCTGCAGGGACAGGCCCAGGCCTTAGACCAAGGGAAGGAGGGGCAAGGGGGCCCAGCGGGTAAGATGTGGGTACAGAGTCACTCACTGGCATTACTATCAGCCAGGCTGTTGAGGCTACTAGAAATGTCCCTTCGCCGGAAAAGGCACACAACCTTTGCCTCCACATTTCCATTTGCAGTCTAAATAGAGGGAAAAGAGCAGTGAAAACCGGTCACTGAAAAGTAAAAATGCACAAGACTAACAGCAGTCACTAAGTTTCTAAGGGATGTACAAAACCCCAAGAAATTACAAATAGGAGACACGTTTAACGACAGACTTTCCAATCCTTTTCCTTAGCCCCAAAGAGACAGTATACTGAAGCTCCCACTAAGCTCCCAGTAGCCTTTCCCGAACCCAGTGAAAGAATGAATGAACGAATACGCATGGCTACTTAGGTTAGCGTCCTCTAGCTTCCATCTGAAGTTAGCGACCTCAGAAGGAAGAGACCACTTTGGGGAAGGAGGGTGGGGGGACTCCGCGCCACTCACCTTGTTGAGCTCCTCGATCCGTCTAACCAGGTAAGGATTGCTGGAGGAGTTCTCAAAATAGACATAATCTGTAGGAAGGGGTGGGTAAGAACCGGGCAAATCAGAGGAGTACCAGGGTAGGAAGCGAGAAAGAAGGTCTGGGTGGGCCAAAAGGAGTGAGAATCCAGGTAGACAGGATGCTGAGACGTGGAAGTAGACTAACAGAAAATTAGGGGTAGGCCCCCGCCCCACCCCCGACCTAGTTATAAAATCAGGTATTTGACCCCAAAGGGAGCCTGAAGGAATTAAGAAGAAGCAGGGGGTTCACCTGCAGTCCCAACTCAGCGATGGAGTTCCACCCCAGTCTCAGCGAAGCGAGCAATGGTTCCCTCTAGCGCAAGGCCCCCACCTTTGCGAACGGCGGCGTACAATACCGCCTGCGGAGAGGAAACCTCCCGGTGGCTTTCCCCCGCCAGGGGCAAAGCGGCGCCCCGGCCCTTCGCGCCCCCTGCCTGCTTGTCAGTTCCTTCGGAACCACTTTCCCCAGCCCCGCTCCCCGACGCGGGCGCCTCCGACGCCGCCCTGAGAGTGCCGTCGGGGCTGTCCCGGGCCTCGCGGGGAGCCCGAGTGTCGGGTCGCGCTGCCGTCCCGCACCCTCGCTCCCCGTGCTCCGGGTTCCGGTTCCGGTCCGCGCTCGGGACCCAGCCACCGAGGGCCAAGCCTTCCCGCTCCCGGCCCCCAGCCTCTCCCACCCGGGGCCCCGCAGCCCCGGCGCCCGGTACTCACCCCCCACCCGGTACATGTTGGCCGCCATGGTCGTTCCCGCCGCCGCCTCCGGCCGCACAAAGGGGTCCCGGAGGCTTGGGGAAGAGCGAGGGCTCGGCTCGAGGTGAAGCCCGGAGCGCGGGGCTGGCGCTTCGCGTAAGTCTCGGTCGGACCCGCGCAGCCCGCACCTCCGCCGTCTCAGCCGTCGCAGCTCATCCCGACCCGCGCTGTCGTCGTCGCCGCCGCCGCCGCCGCCGCCACTACTACCGCCTCGCGCCTGGGACGCCGAGGCCGGCACCGGTCCGCTCGGCTCCTTCCGGGCTAGCTCGGCTCCCACGGGCCCCCAGCCCGTCTCCGAGTCCCCTGCCCTCGCGTAGCCCCACTAGACGTTGGGCTCTGACGGCCGCAGGGAAGCCGGGCCCTGCCGGCCTCCGGGCTCGCCTCCTTCCGGAACACCTTCGGCGGACCGGGAGAACAAGGCCCGGCGCTCGGCTCAGGTCGGAGAGCGAGACCCCACGGATCGGCCGCTTCCGGAAGCGGTTCGGCTCCCTCCGGCCAACCGCGGCTCGGCGCTCGGTTATTTCCGTTACAGCGCTGCCCCTCCCCGAGGGCGGGAGACCAATTGAGCTTAACTCTCTCGTCGCCGCACCTGCGGCTCCGCCTCTGGCCACGGAAGACTGGCGCGCCCGCGCGCCTCGCCGGGTTATTTGCCTGTCATTTGCATGAAAGGCTCACAACCCCTTACCCTTTCCGCGCTCTCCCTTGGCTTCATCCCCACCCCCACGCGGCCCCGGAGGCGCCCAGCCGAGCCCCACAAAAGGACTGGGAGGCGACTTTGCTTTTGGTTTATTGCCCCTCAGCAGGCAGCGGGAGTCAGAGCGCAGGCTGGGGCTGCCCGGCTCGGTCAGCGGGTCTATACAGTGTGTGCAGGGGTGCGGTTCGCACCCTCCAGGGAAACGCGAGATCAGGCATGTCTCTAAGTCAAGAAAAAGTCCGCCCCTGATCCTGAGGGGTCGGGTGGGGCGGGGCCATGCTGCTCTGCCGCCGGGTCCGGTCCGGCAGCTGTCAGACGTCAAGAGAGGAGGCTGGGGACAGGGAGGGGGTTCGGGAGGGCGTGGCGGGTGCCAGCCCCGAGCCCCCAGCGCGCAGCACTCGCCACTGAAAGATGCTGGCGTCCTTGCCCCCCAGCGAGATGAGGTGCGAGTCGTCGTGAGTGAACCGGACGCTGGTCACGTGGCTGCCGTGGCCGCCGTACACGAGGCTCGGCGCCTGGATTGGGGGGAAGGTGAGTTGCGAGGCTGCAGCGCCCACGGCCCCGCCCCCCGGCCCCCGGAGGCCTCACCTTGGCGCGCGCGCACGGGTACTGGAAGAGGTGCACTTTGCAGAAGTCATCGGCCACGGCCACCACGCGTTCGTTGTGGGAGCGACACAGGGAGTTGATGTCCGTGCCATCCGAGCCGTCTGGCCACACGCCTGACAAGCGGCTGGTCTCAGCCCGGCCTCCTTCCCACCTCCACCCACAGCCCAGAGCTTCACCATTTCCGGCTCTCGCTCTGGCAGCAGCAGGCGGCCACCCACCAGCCACGTTCCAGGCAATCCTTCCCAGGAGAGCCGGGGGCAGAAGGGGACTCCTGGGCTGCATCTGCCGGTTTCTTGACGCCAAGCATTCCGAGCCCAGGGCAGGCTCCGCCGTGTCCCCCCAGCCCTCCTGCAGGGTTCCGCACCCCTGGCCCCTGCTCACCGTAGACGTGGAAGCCCAGCACGCAGGTGTAGGTGGCCCACTCCCGGTCTCGACTCTCATAGCGGTTCCTCAGCAGCTTGCAGCCTCCGGCCACGTCCCCTGGGGAAAGGGAGCCCACCCAGCTCAGCCCTCTCCCAGCCCTACGTGGGGAAGACGCCAGGGAGGCCAGGTTGGAAAGACGGAAGCCCTAGCGTGCGGTCCAGCCGCCGCAGTGGCCTCAGCCCAGGCAGAACGCAGCCCCACGTGCTTCCTGGGTTCTCCCCTGAAGTTCTAAGAGCTCCTCATCAGTTCCTCCTCCCTAGATAGGACGCTCCCTCCACACCTGCCCTGGGAAACTTTTCCAAAACAATCTGTTCATAGCGTGTGTTCAACTCCCGCAAGTTCTTGTGGGAAGAAGACGTGGTGTAAAACTGTGTGGGGAGGGTTTTTTCCAAGTTGCAAAATTTCTCCCATGTGTATGAGGCCGACTCCAACCCCTCTCCACCGCCCCACCTGACAGCCCCTCCTCCTGGAGCTCCCCATATATTCTCCTTCATCCCCTCCCAATCAGGAGCCCCCCCACACAAACAGAACCCAGCCCACTTACCCCCTCCCCATGCCCACCCTCTCACCACTCACAGTAAAGGATCTCATAGTCCCCAGAGTTGGACATGATGAAGTTCCCGTCCTTGGACCAGTCAAGGTGAGTAATAAAACTGGAGTGACCCTGGGAGCAAAGGTCAAGACACTAAACACGGAGCCCCCAGTTCCCATTCCCCAACCCCTCCTAGAGCGTTGGCCCCTTTGAGGAGTTTATCTGCTGTGGGATGGCCACCCCTCCCCCCAGCTTTCTCACCACACAGCGGCCGAAGCGGCTAGACTTGGCACCATCACTGGAAACGCTATAGATGTAGATCATGTTGTCATGGGAACCAATGGCCAGGTACATCCCATCTACAAAGACAGTCACTCAGAGAAGGAAGGGCCAGGGACAGGTCTGGGTCCAGGGTGGGGGTGGCTCCCACCTGGGCTGTACCGAACCACTGAGAGTTGTTCGTTGCCATCAGTGATGTCAGACACGATCTCTCTGGTCTCTGTATCCAAAACCAGCCACCTGGAAGGGAGGAGGTCGGAAAGCAGGTGTGAAGATACCTGTCCTGGGCAACACATCAATACATTGGAGATTCTGAACACCCATGGGAAAGAAAGCGATGAGGTAGAAAAGTCCCCACCGCAGTCCTTTGCTGAGAAACGGGAAGGGGCTACGAGTAGATTTAGCTGAGGGGTTTCTGGTGCCTTCTGAGAAAGGAATACAGGGCTGGACTACAAGAGCCTTTGGGAGTCTGTAAACCTGCCACTGTTCTGTGTTCGGCTCCTCTGTGCCCCTCCCATCTCCGCTGCTTCTCTATCCTGCGCTGCCACCTCCTCCACTCCCAGGTGTGGTGGGGAGAATGGTTAGGGGAAGAAGGTGTGATGGCAGTTGCCACAGGGGAGCGGGGGAAGTCTGGGCTGCAGGGAGAAGCCCTGAGGAACAGGAAGGTGCAGCTGGGCTCCTGAGCAGGCAGTAATTGTGCTCTTTCTTGCCTGCAACACACACACACACACACACACATTACCAGGAACCCTCCCAATGCCTCCTGCTCTCCCCGGCTCTCTCACCTCCCTGTGTTCAGTCCCACAGCCACAACTGCCCCACTGGGGTGGAAGTCAGCGCAGAGGCCCGTCTCCTGGGAGGGGACAGAAGGTGAATTCAAGAAATGCCTTTCTCGTGAGGAAACCAAGAGAAACACTTTGTCATCTTGGTAATGTCAAAGCCACCTCCTCCCAAGGAGGGACAGGAAGATGAGGGACAGTAGATCTGGGGTGCAGGCAGGGTGTTACTAGAGCCTAAACAGAAGGTGATATTCAAAATATTGAACAAGCAGAGCCGAGGCTCCCAGCTGGGTCGGAGATTAACCATGAGTTGCTGGATCAAGGGCAGTGTGGGGGGCACTGGACACGGCAGCAGAGAAGAATGAACATTTTAGTGGCCACACCAGCACACACTGGCTGCCTCTGGGGAGTGGAAAGAAAGGGGACATTGGGGAAGTAGTGGTGGCCACAGGAGTCATGGTGCGTGCGGCACTGGGGACCCAGAGACAGAGGGCTCTACCTTGAGGTCGATGCTCCAGGCCAGCGCATGACTCTCCCCATCCCACAGGCACAGCTGCCTGTCGTGGCCGCAGGTGAGGAAGCGGTTCTGGAAGGGATGTGTGCACAGCCCCCAGAGCTCGTCCGTGTGGCCCTGCAGCAGAGCATGCGCCGTCACCTCTGCCCCTCCCCGACAGCTCTTCCCGCTCTCCTCCCCAGAGCCCTAGGCCCCCAACCTGGGTCAGACCTGGATCACCGGGGAGAAGCCCTGAGCCAGATCTCCTCTCAGCAGCGCATTCTTCGTGGTTCCCACCAGCAGCTCAGAGCCCAGCCCCTCAGCAATGGCCCGCACAGCCCCAAAGTGCTCAGCAATCTGCGGAGTGGTAGCAGAAAGTCAGGGGCCCGCCCTGACTGGTGTGGCTCAGTGGGTTGTGTGTCGTCTCACAAAAATGAAAAGTAACGGGTTCAATTCCCAGTCAGGGCACATGCCTGGGTTGAAGGCCAGGTCCCCAGTTGCGGGGCTGGGAAAGGCAACCATAGATGCTTCCCTTACACATCGACATCCCTCTCTTTCTCCCTCCCTTCCCCTCTCTCTAAAAGCAAATAAAATCCTTTTTATAAAAAGAAAGTTAGGATCCCATTGGCCTTTCCTCTTCCCTCTCCTTCCCTCAACCACCTTCCCAGCCCTCACCTCAGCCTCCTGGAGGGCCACCAAACCAGGCCCCCACTGTACCAGCCGGCGGTCCCGCCCGCCACCACTCAGCACAGTCCCGTCCCGCCGGAGACACAGGGCAAAGATGGAACCTTCGTGAGCACGGGCCTGGGCCACAATCCCATAGGTCTCTGTTGGCAAAGTCCTGGGTAGGTCAGGCTCTTGGGGTGCAGGGAAGTGGGGAACAAGAGCAGTCTTGGCAGTCACAAGAGAGTCATAGCTCCCAGCTGTTGCATGCCTACTGATTGCCATCTCTGATCCTTGGCTATTATCCTCCCCAGTCTACACACTAGACAACTGAGACTCGAAGAAGTGAGGTAACTTCCTCAAGGCCAGACCATCAGTAGCAACACTGGGATTTGAACCCAGGATGTGGCAGACCCTAAAGCCCTAGCCCTTTATTTTCTGCCATACCACCCCCTATGTTTTTAGATGGGCCCACAGAGATTAACTCCCACGGACCCTCTAGGGTACTAGACTTCCAACACCCCCTCCCACCCCACCCCCACACACACCCTGCCACATACCTTTGGCCCCGCCCCTGCCTGGGGTCTTGGAATCTAAGAGGCTCCGCCCCCAGGTGAGAATGTTCCCCTCTGAGTCCCCAGTAAGAATGTCGCCATCCGGGAGGAACACAAAGCAAGGGATAAACTTGGGTTTCTTGTATTTCTAGGGGAGAGGTGAGGTCAAAGGGAAGGGCAAAGACCAAAAGTCACGGGACAGCTGGGGGTTGCGTAGTGTGAGGGTCTCCAATCCTCAGACCAATATTTTCACCTCTACTCTGCCCTCCCCCCACCACCCTGCACCCATCCACACTCACCCCAAAGACACCCTGTTTCCTGGTGAGGGTCCCATTCCCAGGAACCCCTGCTCCACCACTCCAGTTCCAGAAGTGGACATGGGATTTCCCGCTGGTGACGATGCAGCTGCTGTCACGAGGGCTGAAGCCAACAGCCAGGACTGAGTCATTTGTGCTCTGAAGGGAAGAGAGGGCAGATTCAGGCACCCCAGGCCCTGAGTACCCTCACTCCAATTGACTCCCCTCATTTGCATCCTGACAGCTGGTCTGCAGAAGTCCAGAAGCCCCAAGGTACCCTTCCTTCCAGACCCTGGTCCCCTAAGAGCACCACTGCTAGCCACTCATGATTAGTCACCTAACATGATCTCCTGGGAGGTCAGAACTTCTGTAGTCTTACTTGCATAGCCTCAGAGAGGCTGGAAGGCTGGCCCCAGGTGGCCTAGCCAGAAAGGTAGTAAATGTATGGGTGAGTCTGGACTCTTTGCCCCCCACGGCCCCCACCGCCCACCCCTCGGTGCCCTGTGGTACCACCTGGACTCCTCACCTTGATCTCGGCCAGCTTCATGCCCCGACTGCAGTCCCACACGGACAGCATGTGCTCGTTGGAATCGTCCACCACACAAAGAAAAGCACCCTGATCCTGGGGGTGGGGACACATCAGAGAGGCTGACTGAGGATGAGTGAGTGGTCTCGGAGTTCATGGTCATTATGCGAGGGGTACCATCTCAGGTTGGGAGGGAAGAAGTGGACATGTGTCCCCTTCCCAGGAGAACCAGCTGGGCAGGGTTCAGGAGGGCCAGTCTGAGGCCTCCTAGTGAAGTGCAAGGAAGATGGGGGTCTAGAGGCTTTGGGGCCAGCTCACCACAACTGAGAAGGCCAGCGCCCCCACGCCCCGCTCGAAGGCCCCCAGTCCAATCTCCTGCAGCTTCAGCAGCGTCTCGGAGTCCCAGACGTGAACCACAGGCTGCAAGGGCTGGAGCGAGACATGCGCTCAGGGGTGGTAGGGAAAGCCGGGCTGGGATTTCATCCTGTCTGCCTGCATTTGGTGTTGGCCTTACCTTTCCATCCTTATCCACTCCAGCTGTCTGGCCTGAGGCTACCCGAACACCATCGGGGTGGACGGCCAGGCTAAGTGGGGGAGAAGACACTCTGAGGAAGGGGGTGAGTCTCTCAGGGTCACCCAGGACACCTCTGTGCCTGCAGAGCAGCAACCCAACTCCTCCTCTCCCTCCTGCTCCACACCGGCCCACCCTTCTTGCTTGCCAAACCCCACGACCGCATGCCTGCCGCTACCCAATCCCAGGCCCCAGGCCCCTCACCATCGAACGCAGTCCGTGTGCCCCCGGTAATGTCTCTGGCCGCCACCTCCAGGACCCCCTGGGCCTCCCCCAGGCCGGTACAGCACCACCACACAGGCGATAAAGTAGACCACCTCCCCAGAACGCAGCACAAACAGATTGGAGCGGGAGTCACGACCCCTGTACCCATAGCTGGAGCGGGGATCACGGTTAAGGAAAGGGCACATGAGGAAGGGAGGACAGAGCTTCTGGCTGGCAGGCCATGGGCAGAGGACAGCAAGGGAAGATTCAGAGTTCGGGGTCCCTGCAGACCCAGGAAGAAACCATAAAGAAGGGGAGGGGGGACTCCCAAGATGGGAAAAACGGTTCCCATGGGCCTGGAGGGGCAGGATACACCCAGTCAAGGCTGAGGGTCTCCGGGGGCGGGCCGCTGGGCAGCTCCTCAAGGCTGCGGATGCCAGATGGGATGTACATGGTAATTGGGCGGCCTCGAAGGAACATCTTCACTGAGATGCCTTCTACAGAGAAAAGGGGGGTGTAAACCACCACCCTGCAGCCTCCCGCCAGGAAAGCCAGAGCAGGACTCTATCCACCAGGCCTCACGGGTACCCCCAAAGTAGATCCTGGGGCTCTAGCCCAAATCTTTCATCCAATTCTTCCAGATGCTTCTGTACTTACCCAAATTGTAATTGCCCCTCCGAGATCCAGGACCCCCAGGGCTGGAGAGGGGGTCCTTCCCCCAACGGCTACTGGGAGGAGAGAAAAAGCACAGGGGTTGGGGTCAGGTCCCAAGATCTAAATGTAGAGGAGCAGAACCCAAGAAGGGAGGCTACTCCAGAGACCACAGTAGCCTCAGTTTGCATTCTGGGTATTTAGGGCCCTAGAGCAGATGGGGACTTTCGGCTCCAGTGAAGAAACGAGCAGACCGCAGCTAAAAGGGCTGAGCATCCAGCACAAGGCACAAAGCTTGTAAGAGGCAGTGCGGGGTGACAGGGAGGGTCCCTCTCCTCTAGGCCACCAGGTCTCTGGCTATGGACCTGCCCCATTTCCCCATCTACAAAATGGGACAAAAGTGACTCAGGAAGGTACACCAGGCCTGCCTTTCATGGGCCTGGGAGGTAAACAAGAAAGTCCTTATCTTTCAACAGGACAGTGACAGCATTCCAGAGATCTTTGTCATAATAATAAGGTGGTCATATCTCTCCGGAGAATAAAGGAGAGACCAAGGATAGGGCTAGAATGAACACTAAGATCTCCGGGGTACTTGACTTCCAAGACACCTCCACACCCCTCCATACACACCCTGCCACATACCTTTGGCCCCGCCCCTGCCTGGGGTCTTGGAATCTAAGAAGCTCCGCCCCCAGGTGAGAATGTTCCCCTCTGAGCCCCCAATAAGAATGTCACCAATTATGCTCAGTCACTAGGATTTCCCTTTGCTCCCTAAAAGTAAAGTCTGGTGAATTGGGGAAGGGTCAAGGGACCCGAAACTGAAACAGTCATCCAAGGAAATGGATGCTTTTGGAAAAGCCTCTTGGAAAGGGCAGGGAAATTAAGAGTCAGGATGTGTTGCGTGTGAATCCTGCTTCTAGCTGTGTGGCCCCAGGCAAATGACTTACCCTCTCTGAGCCTGCTTCCTCACCTGGCCAATGAACAGCATGAGACCACCTACCCCCCAAGGATGTCGTGGGACTGAATGAGATGGAGGAGATCAGGATTTAGCACAGTGCCCGGTACACACACAGCAGGCGCCCCAGGAGTGCTTGTTCCTTTCTTCCTGTTGGGCAATGAGGTCCCCCCACCCCACCGAGGGAAGCGAGTGAGGGATGAGGAAAGTTAAGAGCCTGAGCCTGGGGTGGGGCGGGTTGGGGGAGCCTCACCCACCTCTCTGTGCTCCCTGACCGCAATAACAGGTTGGCTGAGGAGGCCGCCTTCCGGGAGAGTTTCTGTCGAGGCCGCTCAGAGGGGGATGAGGAGGAATTTCTCCGTGTCCTGATAGGAGCACAGTGAGCAGAGGAAGGTCACTGCCTGTAACTGCGGTCCCCGTCTTCCCGCCGCCCCCAGCCAGGACACTCACGCGTCATTGCGCTGTGGGGGCTGCACGAGCCTGAGAACGCCTGGGGAGCCAGTGCCCCCAGGGGAGCCCGTGCCACTGCTGCTGCTGCCCCCTCCTTCATACGGGGTCCCACTAGGCTCTTCACCGCCGCCCTGAGGGGCTGGGGGCCCGTTGCTCAGGCCAGGGGTGCCGGGGGATGGCTCCATCTCCAACTCCGCCTCAGTCTGGGTGCCTCGGCTCACCAAGGAGGGGCTGTGTGAGGGTGGCAGTCCTGGTGGGACCGCAGGGCTGCTGAGGAGACAGTGAATCAACCTGATGCCCTCTGAGGCCCAGAGAAGGAGAGGGATGAGGGTGGGACAACATGCAAACCTGTCCCTTGTAGGAGCTATCCTGCCAGGGTCCTGCAGGGAGGTGGGGGGCGCCTGCAGCCGAAGCAGCCGAAGGGCTTCTGCCAGGGCCGCCTTCACCAGCTCCATCTCCTTCTCCTGCACCTGAAGCCGCCGGCTCAGGGACTGCAGGGCCTCCTGAGCAGGGCCCTCACCTAAGAAAGGGACAAGACACTCGGAATGCAGCACCACCCGGGAAAGGGCTGAGGTAGGTCTTTCTGCCCCCCAACTTTGCATTTGCCCCCTGCCAGGAGCCCCAGGCGCGGAGACTAGCCCAGAGGGGCAGAGACGGTGGTAGAGGGTCAAGGGCCTCCACCTGGCAGGGCGAGCAAGGAGGTTGGCAAAGCCCTTCACTGCTGCCTTCCCAGCCTCCGCGAAGACAGGGTGTACCATGGAGTGCCAGGGGGGGAATATGGAGTACTGCGGAGGAACGTGGGAGTCGCAGTGCTGGGGAGGGACCACCGGGCCCACCGCACAGCACGCTCAGGTCTCAGGCAAAAGCGGAGAAACTGAGCAGGCAGCTCCGAGACAGAACGGAGACCCAAGAGTACAGTCATTCTGAGGACACGGAGGACCAGGGAAAGAAATCTAGAATGACAGGAAAGGGCATCGGTGGGGACAGAGCCATAGTCAAGGAAGGTTCCAGGGTAACCGTGGGGGTCAGAAGTAAAAAGATCCAAAATACCAGCAGAAGAGGCCCAGAGTAAGACAGGAGACAGGGAAACATCGTGGAGCCCGAGTATCACGGGGTGGGGGCGGGGGTGGGGGTAGCATGACGATGTTGGGTTAGTCTGAAATGACAGTAGCAGGACCCAAGTAACTAGGGAGGGCGACCTGCGGAACAGCGGAGGATGCTCAGAGCCCCGGCGCAGAGAGCACGCGGGGACGCCGCCAGACGCCGTCGGTGCTGGCAGCGCCTGAGCGACCGGCCGGCGCTCGGGAAGGGGCTCGCCGCCCGCCCTGCCCCGTACTCACCGGGCCCCCCGGCCCCGTCCATCGGCCCCGGCTTGCTCGGAGCGGTGCGGGGGAGGAGGCGTCTAAGCCACCGGGACCATGGCCAGGGAGAGGGGAAGGGGAAGCACCCCGGGGCGCGCGCGCAGAGGTGCCGTGCCACCCCCCGGGGGCGCTGTCGGGCTCCGGGAAAGGTCCTGGAGGGGGCGGGGGATGCAGTCTCCGGGGGCCCGCCGGGGCCTCGGGCTCTCCCGGGGCTGCTCTCGGCTCCCGGGGGTGGGGTGACGGGGCTGTCCTGGGCCCCAGCGCCGCAGCACAAACAGGCGCCGGACGCGGAGCCGCCAGGAAGCGCGGGAGGGGGGGCGGGCCAAGGGGGGGCCGGGCAGCCTGGTAACCCCTCCCTGTCCGGGCCCTGCCACTCAGTGCGGGGCGGGGCCAACCCTCTGACCCCCTGGCCCTAGTCTGGCCTCCGCCCTCCGGGCCCTTCCGGGATCTCTGTCCCCGGACTCCCTGGGGACACCGGAGGGAGCCCTGGCCTTGAGGTCTCCGCCCCTGAGCCCCTAACCCCCTCGGGGCAGAACCGACCAGCCCCGCCCCTCTTCCGGGAGGGGCCCGGGGGCGGGGCCTCTCCTAAGGGGTCAGGCCCATGCATCCCGAATTGGGGCACGCAGGGGATAGGGCTGCGGGTTGTTAAGCCGGGGTGGGAGGATTCCCAGGGTATTGGGGTCAGGGTGGCATTAGCCCAGCTCAGGCTGGGCTGGGCTGACTCAGCGTCCCTGACAACTCTGCTCTTCCCTGGGCAGAGATGGGAGATGGCGCCCGTGCTGCCCCTGATGCTGCCCCTCCAGCCCCGAATCCGTCTGGCGCAGGGGCTCTGGCTCCTTTCCTGGCTATTGGCGCTGGCCGGTGGCCTCACTCTCCTGTGTAGCGGGCACCTCCTTGTCCAGCTGTGGCACCGTCGCACTTTCCTGGCTCCCTCCTGCCCGTTTACTGTGCTGCCCCAGGTTGCCCTTGCAGCCGGTGCCGCGGCTCTGGGCACAGGGCTGGTGGGTGCAGGAGCCAGCAGGGCCAGTCTGCGTGCTGCTCAGTACTCTCCCTGGAGAAGGGTCCTGGGCCCGCTGCTGGTGGCTGGCACCGCTGGAGGTGGAGGGCTCCTGGTCCTCGCCCTGGCACTAGACCTGGCTTTGCCCGGGAGTCTGGACACAGGGCTGGAGGAAGGCCTGGGGGCTGCCATGGCCCACTACAAGGACACAGAGGTGCCAGGACACTGTCATGCCAAACGGCTGATGGATGAGCTGCAGCTGAGGCACCACTGCTGTGGGCGCCATGGGTACAAGGATTGGTTTGGGGTCCAGTGGGTCAGCAGCCGTTACCTGGACCCCAATGACCGGGACATAGTTGAGTGAGTGACTTGCTTCTGTCCTCTCCCCCTCCCTCCTCCTGCTCCATCCCTTCAAGCCCACCTCACCCAGATAGGCAATAAAGAAGGGCTCTGCCATTTCTTAGCTATGTGACCCAGGACATGTTACCTAAGTCCTCTGGGCCCTTTCCTCCTCCGTAGAATGGAGATAATAATAGCACTTATCTTAGAGAGTTGCTGTGAAGACAAATGAATTATGCATGCCTGGCTCATAGTAAAGCAGTCAGTAAATGTCCTATTCTTTTTCCCTTCTCAACTCTTGTGCCCTGAAGTTTTCCCCCCAAGGCCTCTATTTCCAGGTACCCTAACACCCTGCCCCTCCCTTTGCAGCCGGATCCAGAGCAATGTGGAAGGCCTATATCTGACTGATGGAGTCCCCTTTTCCTGCTGCAACCCCCACTCACCCAGGCCTTGCCTGCAAACCCGGCTCTCAGACCCCCATGCCCACCCCCTCTTTGATCCCCGTCAGGCCAACCTAAACCTCTGGGCCCAAGGATGCCACGGGGTGCTGCTGGGGCACCTGCAGGGGTTGGCGAGCACGCTGGGCAGCATGCTGGCTGTCACCTTCCTGCTGCAGGTGAGTCAGCAAAGTGGCCGAGGCTTCTCTCCACCTGGGCCTCCTCCATGCCTCTAGCCCTGGGGCCTCTGGAAGCGCTGACCCTCACCAACCTCTTTCCCCTTTCTTTCCCCAGACTGCAGTGCTCCTGGGCCTGCGGTACCTGCAAACGGCACTGGAGGGGCTTGGAGGAGTCATCGATGGAGAAGGAGAGGCCCAGGGCTACCTCTTTCCTGGGGGGCTGAGAGGCATGCTGAAAACAGCAAGGCTGCAGACAGGCGTTACCCACAGGCCAGCACCTGAGGAGGCTCCCCCTGAAGAGGCCCCCCCTACAGAGGATCTACCTGAGCCCTAGTGGCCTGTAGCTTGGGGTGGCGACTGGGGGCGATCAGGGAAGGGGTGGATGAGACTGGAAACCTCACAACTCCTTTACCAAGGCCCCAGCTGGGGAAGGGGTCCCACTGGGATTTGAGGGATTAAGAATCATCAGTGAGCTGGACTGGGTGGGAGAAAAAACCAGGGGTCCTTGGGCCTTGCCCCTGAGGCCAGGAGCACCCAGAAACAGACAGAAGCCAAGGTGATGGGAAAGTGACTGGGAAGGACTGGAGACTGCTTCTAGTGCAGACTCAATAAAGCTTTGGGACTGAAGCCACTGACCTTTCCTTCAAGGGGGTGGGGGCCCCAAGCGAACTGATTTCTGCCTGACACAGAAGCCAAGACACGAAGGTTTTGACCCTGGTAAGAACCAGAATGCAAGAACCAGACTTGC
Organism: Noctilio leporinus; assembly: GCA_004026585.1. Lineage (NCBI taxonomy): Eukaryota > Metazoa > Chordata > Mammalia > Chiroptera > Noctilionidae > Noctilio > Noctilio leporinus. Next base: position 73,970 of record PVIW01001855.1, read on the forward strand.
AAAATGGAAAAAAAAAAAAAAAAAAAAAAATTCGAAAGCCCCTCCAGGGTGAGAATTTTTTATTCCGGAGGTAGGAGGGGGTTAGCATGCTCAGGTGGGGAGGGTCCAGCCCAGCTCCTCCAGCCCCCCAGTGCATGCCCAACCCCAATAAGTTACCCAGTTACTCAGCTGCCCTCCCTCCCGAGTCTGTCTATCCTTCTGCTCCGCCCCAGACAGGGCCAACCAGGCTCAATACAAGGGCTGCTTGTCCCAGCTCATGGGCAGTGCCACATGGCAGGGTGAGGGAGGGGAAGCAGCTGGGCCACGCCCGAAGGGCTGAAATGGCAGAGGGACCGAGCCACCCTGTCTCTGAGGGGTCAGGACTTGGAAAACCACATCCTGGGCAGGCCAGGGGCCCAGTCCCACGGGTCTGTGTCTGATGAGGTGGTAGCCGGGTGGGGCATCTGTCACACCTCCACGGCTGGGTCTGAGCCCCGGCCCTGCCGCTGTAGCTGCTCCTCCTGCTTCATCTTGGGCTTCTCTGTCCGCGTGTGCCACACCAGAACCTGCGCGGGGAGGGCTTTCATTAGAGCCGGGCACGGCCACAGCCAGGCCTTGGGTCGCTCCGTGTTGACCACATTCCCCAGCCCCCTCCACACGCACAGTGTTGGCTGCAGTGTTAGGGGCAGGCTGGAGGGAAGCCTCCATGGCTCTAAAATGGGGCCATAACCCCTTAGCCTCTCTGTGCCATAAAGTGCCCAGGACTCTGGGTCGCAGACTGACAAGACACTTTTTCCCTCTTGCTCCTAGCTTCCCCTTCAGTAGAGTAAGCAAGGTTGCAGCTGAGTTCTGGAGGGTCCTTCCTGATAGTCCTTTGATCCTCCTCCCCAGGGCCTCACTCCACTTCTCCCACTACCTGTCCGCCCCGGAAGCGACCTGACCCACCTCCATCCCCTTACCCGAGTGCAGTTGGCAGCCCGTGGCTCTAGGTCCTTGGGATCCACAAGGTGGCTCAGAAGACTGCTCTCCAGGTGGCCCCGGGGAGCAGTTGCATCAAACTGGGCATTGGGCTTAGCCAATAGCAAGGGCAGGGCCACCGCAAATCCCGCCATATCCATTGGGAAGGGCCGGCTGGGCTCCCACGCTGTGTGGAAGCCCACAACCCGGCCATCCTGTACCCGAGGGCCCTCGAATCGCAGGCCACCCACCAGTCCCACAGGCCACACTGAGACAGCACGGGTCCAGCGCATCTAATAGAGATCAGGAGACAAGAAAAAGACAGGGTGGCCCAGGGGAAGGACCCCTTGGGTGACTCTCCCCCATGTTTTCCCCTTCTCACCCAACAACCCAGAGCAACAATGGTAACCAAGGCAACAGAGGAAGCTGGGCCACCCAGCCTTTCCCAGCCCTATCCCAGTGCTTACCTCCTCAAAGAGTTCCCGGCTGTAGGTGTTGTCATCATCGGCAAAGTACACGACTCCCCGGGTCCCTGGAGGGGGTGGATCCTTCTCTCCCCCAACGGCACCCCTTCCACTCCGGAGCCAGTCTAGAGCCCTGTTCCGTTGCTCTACACCACGGGGACGAACCCAGCCTGGCTCACCCTCCCGCAGCCGCTGGGCCTTGGGAGTAAGGGCCACCAGGTGTGTGAAGAGGAGGCCGGAGGCAGCCAGCAGCCCCGAGACCAATGGGGTAGGGCCCTCAGCGTCCTCCACCAGCAGCCAATGCAGCCGGGGCACCAGACTCAGGGTCTGCGACAGCCGCACCAGCTCTGCCTTCTGCACCAGCCTGCGGGGGAGATGCAGCAGGAGGGAAGAGGATGAATACCATCTTCTCCAGCCAGCAGACATAGCTTCTTCTGAACCACTTTTAGCACACCCACAGCCTTTCCCCAACAACTACCCCAACTTCCTTTCTTGCCTGCCAGCTTCAGACTGACACTCTCTGCCCTGTTCTCCCAAACATGTCTGTCACCCACCTCAACCGTAACCCTATGGGAGACTGTAAGTGAAGGGTACAGACTTTGGATTCAGACCATCCTGGGTTTGAATCCTAGGTTTCCAATTAAGTGAGGCATCTGAGGAAAATGGCTCATTCTCCCTAAGCCCCAGTTTCCTTGGCTGCAAGATGGGAATAACGGTACTCTACAACATAAATAGATAACAATTTTCTAAAAGCACCAGTAGAGAGGCCTGGCTGGTGTGGCTCAGTGGTTCAAGTCCCAGTCAGAGCACATGCCTGGGTTTCGGGCCAGGTCCCCAGTTGGGGGTGTGTGAGAGGCAACTGATCACTGTTTCTCTCATACATCATGTTTCTCTCCCTTCTTTCTCCTCTTTCTAAATTTAAATTTAAAAATCTTAAAAAAAAGAAAAATCAGTAGGACCAGGTTCTTTTCCTTCTGTGTTAGGGTTTCCAGGTAGAGGAATTTAGAGGCGCTTCTTTACTCATTCCTCGGAGGAAGATTTGAGTTTAGACAAAGTACTGGGAAGTGTGGCCCAGTCTCTTCTGGGCCTTTTTATCATTCAGGCTGGCCCACCTGCCACAGGCTCTGTGTTATGTGTGTGTGGAGGGGGAGAGGGTCTAGCGTGGCCTCTGCCTAGATAGCTCAGTCACCTGATCCTGGAGAGCAATTAGCAGGCCCTTTGGCTGCAGATCCAGAACCACAGTTCCCCATTTGATTTTTATTATATGAATAATAAAGGCTACCCTTTAATTAAAAAGAAGAAGAAGAAGAAGCCCTGGCTGGTGGCTCAGTGGCTGGGCACTGGCCTGCAAACCCAAAGGTTGCTGGTTCGATTCCCCAGCCAGGGCACATAACCAGGTTGCAAGCCAGGTCTCCGGCCAGGTCTGTAGCTGGAGGCAGGTGAAAGGCAACTATAATTGATGTCTCTCTCCCTCTCTGCCTCCCTCCCTTTCTCTCTCTCCAAAAATAATAAAATCTTTTAGAAAAAAAAAAGTAAAGCACTTAGCACAGCGCCTGGTAAGAGTGAACACACTATAGCCCTGGATGGTGTGGTTCAGTAGGTTGAGTGCCGGACTATAAACCAAAAGGTCGCTGGTTTGATTCCCAGTCAGGGCATAAGCCTGGGTTGTGGACCAGGTCCCCAAGCGGGGGCACATGAGAGACAACTAATCAACATTTCTCTCCTTCTCTTTCTCCCTCCCTTCTCCTGTCTCTGAAAATAAAATCTTTCAATAAAGGAGTAAACACACTGTAAATAATAGCTAGTGTAACTATTTCTAGATTACAGGACCAAGCCCTTTCTATTTTAAGTTAGACAGGACTTCTCAAACTTTCTCAGCAAAGGATCCTTAAGGAAAGAAAGTGAACTCATTGGCAAGGTCCAAATTTCCTTGAAACATGACTGTTCTAGCTTAAAATTTCACAGGAATTTTGTATTCTACTCCATAGCACACCCTTGTTCCTTTTACTGGAAAATAACCATTTTCCCCCCCACAAATCTTTGAGTAAAGATGTGGCTCATTTATCCTGTCACTTGGCATGCTCTAGTTTGAGGTACATTCGCTGGCCCAATGCCACCCCCAGATCCTCCACATCAACCCCAACATCTTGGTCCACGCAGGCCTCTTGGGTGCACCAGAGCCCATACCTGGCATAGGTGGGGGTAACCACATAGATAGTAGGCAGGGCCTCAGGTTCAGGGGGCTGGGCAGGGGCAGGGACGGGTCGATGGAGATCAGCTTGTAGCTGGGAAATCCGCAGATCCTTCTGCCGAAGCTGCTCTGCTGCTGCCCGCAATGGAGAGAGGCAGTCACATGGCTGGCCTGGTCCCAGGAAGCGGGGATGGGGCAGAGAATCACAGCATGTTTAGTATCCCGAAGGGCCACAATCTCATTCAATTTAGCCAGGGCAGGAATAACCTCACAGCTTCTCAAACAGCCTTTTCTACACGTCCTCTGGTGGTGGGGAACTCACTGTCTCAGTTAGCAGCCCCTCTCCAACTTGAACACATTCCATCTGTTGTCATTTTCATTTGGGTGTTGAGCTATCTGTCTCCATCCTCTCTACCGGTTGTTTCTAAATTTGCGTTCTGGAGTCATCAAGAACAAGCCCATCTCCCCAAAACAGGACAGCCTTTCAAATACGTGAGAATCATGCAGCGGCTCTGTCTGGAAATCCGGGCATAAGAGGCAGAGTTCAACCTGTTCCCTGGGCTCTGCGACCCAAGCCTCATTCAATGTATCAATCCCACTACTGGATAAATATTTTTTTGAATGCCCCTTCTGGGGATGCAGCAGGGAGCAAAGCAGTTATGACCCCTGCTCAGATGGAGCTTTCCCTTCAGGGGAGGAGGCAGTCACTCGGCAAAGAACATTACAAATTGCGATGAGGGCCATGAAGGAAGCCAATAGCATAGAAAAAGAAGAGAATCCAGAAAAAGCAGCGTTATTCTAGATAAGGTGGTCAGGGAAGGCGGTGACATCGGAGCTGAGACCTGGAGGGTGAGAAAGAGGCTCCGCGGGCAGAGGGGACAGGCTGGGAGCCCGAGAGCACCGCGCGTGCGGTTTCGAGCAACTGTCCTGAAGACAGCGTGGCGGGGCAGAGCGCGCGAGAGGGTTAGGAAAAGGGGTTGGCGGGGCGGCCGGCGGCCGGATCCTGGGGCCCTGCCTGCCCTGGGAAGGAGCCTGGATTTCACCCGAGGGGCGGCGGAGAGCCGCGGGGCGCGCCAGCGGGGGAGAGAGCCGGGCAGCCGCAGAGGGCGGTCCGCCGGCCGAGAAGCAAGGAGGCGCCTGCCATGGGGTTCATCCCCACGGCCGGAAGCGCAGCGGCGGGCGCCCGAGGGCAGGCCCGCCGCACCCCGCCCCGCCCCGCTCACCCAGCTGCACCAGCGCGTAGAGGAGGCCGGCGATCGACACCAGGAAGTAGGCGAGAAACACGTTCTTCAGCTTCAGCTTCATGGCCGTGCCGCCGCCGGCGTCCAGGCAGGCGGGGTCCCGCGGGGACAAGGGGTCCCCGCCCCCCGCCCCGCGCCGGACAGCCTGCAGGCCCCGCCCCTGCAGCGGCCCCGCCCCGTACCCCACCTTCCTCACGCCCTTCTAGAACAGCGCCCCGGAGCCGGGGCTGGCGGGCCCGCGGGGACCAACATCCCGCCCGTCTGCAACGCCCCCCACCCCCGGTCAATTTCCGGTCCCATCGCCTAGTTCTGGGAACCTCGGGAGTGAGTGACGTCATATCCGGCGTGTCCAGCCTGCCGGGGCGACCGTCGGAAGCCGGGTGGGAGAAGGTGGGAGCGACGCGGAGACCTGGCCCTGGGACTCCGGTTGTTGGTCCAGGTGCTCCCCTTGTATTCAGCAGCCGAAGCCCAGTAACTGCTACGTGGGGGAGTGAGATCTGGGGCCTGTCCTGGGCCAGGCTTGGCTTCTAGGTCTGTCTCCCTGTGTCCCAGGAGACGGATGCTGTTGCCCTAGTTTATTACATAAGCGACTGAGGTGGACCAACGCTATGTAATTGCCATTGTGCAGTTTTCTACATCCCTTCTAGATTGACCCCGGGGGTCCTCTGACCCACGGGTCTCAGCTGACCAGCCAGCCGGGAGCTGTGGGATGCAAGGGCAGTGGGCTGTCTCCCAGGGAATTGATTGAAACATTTCCTGCCCTGGCCTGTAGCTCAGTTGGGTAGTGTCCTCCACATGCACCCAGGTTGTGGGTTTAATCCCCTGTCAGGGCACATACAAGAATCAACTCATGAATGCATCAGTAAGTGCAACAACAAATCAACATTTCTCTCTCTCATCAGTAAATAAGTTTAAGATTTTAAAATATTTAATATTTTTAGAGAGAGGAGAAGGGAGAGAGACGTCAATGTATGGTGGCCTTTCACCTGCCTTCAGCCACAGACCTGGCATGCAACCTGGTTACGCACCCTGGCTGGGAACCCACTGACCTTTGGGTTCCCAGGCCAGCGCCTTATCCACTGTGCCATCAGTCAGGGCTTTAAGTACATTTTTTTTTTTTTTTTAAGAAAAATATTTCCTAAGCTGAGTAACACATCCCCTAACTCCTGCGAGGAAGCAAAGTTCTACACCACAAAAATATGCCTTTTGGGGATATTATCTTAAAGCTAGTTATTGTTTTAACTTTAAACAAAGTTTTATTACACAAAGTTCACATAATTGAATATTTCTATACTTCGTACACAAATATATTGCTCTCCACAGAAAGGCTTTTCTTTCAAAACAACAACAACATTATTTTTAGAGAGAAGGGAAGGGAGGGAGAGAAATATTGATGTGAGAGAAAAACATCGATTAGTTTGCCTTTTGCCCTCACCTGGACTGGGGACCATCCAGAAACCCAGGCATGTGCCCTGACCAGGAATCCAGCCTGCAACCTTACACTTTGTGGGATGACACCAACCAAGTGAGCTAGAAAGTCTGCTTCTTAACTTGTCATTGGGTGATGGCAACCACTGAAGTCCTAATTTTAACAAATAGTAGTAAAAATTCCTCAGTGACTTAAGTTTAAAGCAGTACATGGTACCTGTTTCTTGCACTTAGTTATCTTGCACTTAGGAATGTACAGATGTAGATTTACTCAAAAACAAAATAAATTATTTATAGGCATGGACAATTATCTATAGGCATGACAGGCAGTAAACCGTTATGTGTTGTCAACTGAAACCAGTAACTGATGAATCTAGTGATTTTCTTAAACATCAGCCAGTCTTTTCTGTAGTCATGTCTTTCAACTGACTTCTCTGAAGTTACAGATGAGGATCAATCCCTGTCTTGAGCTTCCTCTCACAGTTCTCATTAATAGCAGGACCATTCTAGGATTAAAACATGCTGCCTCCCAGAAAAAAAATATGCCACCTCCCATTCCACCCATCCCACCCACCGCACCCATGCCACGGTCTTTCTCTTCTTTAGGAATTTCTGTGTTTAATCCTTCTGTCATTATCAGAGAGGCCAACCTATCAGCATCCCATAAAGCAGTTCTTACTTAGTTGGATCAATGATTCCTTTTTACACCATATTCACGAAGTTTTCAAGAATAGCATCATAACCAATTTCTGAGGAACTTTGCATAATTTTCTCAACTATCAACAATCCCTCAACACCTGCATTCTTATCAATGATCATTGCAGAAATTTTGAGCGTTTTAAAGTAATTTCCATATCAATGTGTTTTTTTAAGATCTTTTTATTTATTATTTTTCAGAGAGAGGGGAAGGGATGGAGGCAAAGAGGAAGAGAGACATCAACGTAGGGTTGCCTTTCACCTGCCTCCAGCTACGGACCTGGCTGGAAACCTGGCTTGCAACCTGGTTATGTTGCCCTGGCTGGGAATTGAAATCGAACCAGCAACCTTTGGGTGTGCAGGCCAGCGCCTTATCCATTGGGCCACCAGCCAGGGCTTCCATATCAATGTTTTGATCTTCATTAGCTGACTTAACGAGTCCAAGGCTGGACCGCACTGAAGCAGGGCACAAACCTGTACCAGAACAATGCCTTCCTTAACAGCAGTTATGTAGCCCTGAGGGTGTCTGTTACTCTTTTTCATTCACTGAAATATCACTTGTCCCACCAACCTTCAGCACAGCTGCTCCATCTGAGTTTTTCTAGACATTGATTTAGTTTTTCCTTTTCATATTCACTGGTTCTGATATCTGATTGCTCCATTTTTTTTTTTTTTAATAGAGAAAGGAAGGGGAGAGAGAGAGAAAACCCCATCAATATGAGAAAGGAAACATTGATCAATTGCCTTCTTGTACATGAGTCAAGTAAAGGTTGAACCCTGAGGAATGTGTTTTAAACAGGAGTTGAACCTATGACCTTTCAGTACACGGGACAACGCTCTAACCAACTGAGCTAAGCCACATCAGTGAGGGCTCCATTTGTTTTTTTCTCTTTAAAAATGACTTATTTTTAGAGAGAGGGGAAGGCAGGGAGAAAGAGAGAGAAATATCAATCAGTTGCCTTGAACACCGCAGCTGGGGACCTATCCTGAAGCCCAGATATGTGCCCTGACTGGGAATCGAACTAGCAATCTTTTGGTTTGCAGGGTGGTTCTCAAGCCACTGAGCCACACCAGCCAGGACAGGGCTCCATTTCTTGAATATATTTTTCAATTTGAGTTACCCGACCGAGGCTCTAAACTGGTTATTTTTTAAATTTTTATTTATTTTTAGAGAGGGGGGAAAGGAGAAAGGGAAACATCGTGTGGTTGCCTCATAGTGTGGTTGGCTGGCAACCCAGGCATGTGCCCTGATTGGGAATAGAACTGGTGAACCTTTGGTTCACAGGCTCATGCTCAATCCGCTGAGCCACACCAGCCAGGGATAAACTGGTTATTTTTAAGAACCTGCAATCCTGGCGTATCAGGATGCTCTAACCAACCGAGCTACCCAGCCAGGGCTTTAAGTTTGGTCATCTTTAAGAAATGACTTGAGAAGAGGTTTTTACCTCCACCCTCACCATTTATCTGCCTAAAGAAATTCAGATAAGAAAAAAAAAAAAAAAAAAACCTGTTTAAAGAAAGGTACTTCTCACCTTAGCATCACATGTTAAGAACTAAATGTGACAGGCATGGAGAAATCTAGCAAGTCTGTTAGACACCCCATACCCTGCCCTTCCATGTCCTTTAGTCTCTGGGTGGCCAGGCAAGAATTTGTTTACTTAATGTTTGCTTTTCCTCACCTACCTGTGAATTGCCTACATTCCCTTTGTGAAGTCCCAGACCCCTACTTCCCTCTCCTTAGTCCAGAATGACATATAAATGGCTGATTTGTCCTCTGGTCCCTTAATCTTAGGGAACTTCATGTATACATAACATACTAACTTTGGTTATTTCTTCCTAGTAATTTCATTAAATTCAATTAGACCAGTCAGAAATTAGAAAATAAAAGGTATTTTTCCTCCCCATACTCCTTATTAGGTACAAGTCATCCTAAGTATTCTTTAAAAATTTTTTTCTTGTAAAATAATCTCTACGATTTGTGGCCTTACAAAATGGAAACATAAATTATTTCCTGTCACTAAAAGAGAGGGATTTTTTTTTTTTTTTTTTAATGCTGCTTGGTAAAATAAAGAGAAGCAGCCATTAATGTGAGAGCATCTGACCATACAGCCTTCTATTCCAGAGTGGCCCCATTAGCTCGTGCTCCCCACTACTAACTATGTCTACTAAAATCTTGTCCATGTAAAATATGTCCAAGCCTGTGGAGAATTTTTCAAGTTCATAGGCCAGGGAAAAAACCTTTAAATGCTCCAGAGACAACCAGTTTTGCAGCTTATTTTGTGCATTAAAGTCAAAGACGTAGAGAGGTGCATGCAACTCACTGGTGATTAAGGAGAAGGCCGAGCAGGGAAATCTCTAGGACCCGACAGAAGGCAAAATGGAGAGACACTTTTTTTGTTTTTTAAAGATTTTATTATTTTTGAGAGAGAAGGTTAAGCAGGAAGAAAGGGAGAGAAACATCAATGTATAGTTTGCCTTTTACCTGCATCCAGCTACAGACCTGGCTGGAGACCTGGCTGGGAATCGAACCAGCGACCTTTGGGTTGGCAGGCTGATGCCTATCCACTGAGCCACCAGCCAGGACTTGGGGAGACGCTTCTTTTACATTGGTGGTTGCAGGACAGTTCATAACCTTTACAGCACCACACAGAGATGATATTTAGGGAACAAGGTAAGGGGTGCTGTGGTTCCTCTGGTGCCTATGGTTGTGCCTTCCAGGGTAGGAGAGAAAATTACTCTGACATTTCAAAAGTATGTTCTCCTTGATGCGTAAGAACAGTGAACTGAGTTCACCTATAGATTGACCTTTCTGGCCTGGAATGTGACTACGGGCTATGACCTACTCAGTTAGGAATTTGTGATCAGACCATCCCGCAGGGTTACTTTTGGTCACTGAGTTGCCAGGGCTGCCATTTGGTCCCCCTGAGCTCATCAGGTTTACTGCATAATTTATTCACCATCTGATGACCTTGTGGGAGCCCTCTATGAAAATTTTGGGTGTCTAGCTGAGGAAGGCTCGACTCATTTTCCTGAATGGACAAGGCTTCCGCTGAGGCTGGGGGAAAAATGTCAGGCCCTTAGGCTTCTAAGGGCCTGTGCTTCAGGCCGTAACTAGAATCCAGACACCAACAGCCATCATTTATCTCTTTATTTTTTCTCCTTTTATCAAAACCTGTCACAACTGGGGCCCAAGAAGAAGTAAAAAAAATTGTCACAAATATGCCCCCCATTCACAGTTAACCCTCCCCCACCCCCAGCCCAGGGCTCAGGGCTGCCCAGGGCACACATGATCATCTCCCCCTCACTCAGCCTTCCCCCAGCAATAAATACAGGCAACTGTGATTCAGTGAAACCGCCATTGATTTCTCCATCTTAAATGCCCCTCAAGGGGACAAAAAGGGGGAAATGTTTAATGCCCACCCCTACTTAAGAAGTGGAAACTTCTTTCCCCTAAGGGACTGGGAGGTAGAACTGCCCCCTGTGAGAACTGCAGCAGCTCTAGAAGGAGGGAGGGGGGAAGGGGGGAAGAGGAAGTTCTCCAGTAACCTCACCCTTTGATCCATTCATCCCTTGTCAGGTAAGGAGTGGTCCCAGTGTATCAGTGGGGGATAAAAAGGGGAGAGATGACAGAGAAGAGATGGGGGGGGGGGGGACCAGTCTGGTGGGGAGGGAAGGGGAAGGAGAAAAGGAGCTCTAAAGTTCACTGCCCTCAACTTCTTCCACGAAAAACGGCATTAACACACAAGAGACATGAATGGATAGTCTGGAGGATCAAGGACCACACCCCCCACCCCCCAAAAAAAAAAAAAAAAGAGAGAGAGAAGGGGAATCAAGGGCCCCATGGTCCCCAGGTCTTCACAGGTGAGTGTGCTCCAGACAGAGCAACAGGGTGCTGGGGGAGGAAGGGGGGCTTGTTGTTAGTGGGTGGGAGCGGTCAGGAGATCACAGGAGGAATTCGGGGCCCAGATACTGCTCTTTCATCACGCCCAGAGGTCGCGGCGCCCAGAGGTCGGCAGAATCTGGGTCGTGGGGTGAGAATGGTGAGGTCTGGGGAGGTTCAAACTCCAGGCAGAAGGAAGAGTAACCCTCATCACCGCCTACCAGCGCCCCTCCACCCCCCGCATCCCGTGGGTTATCGCAGGTGAATACTCCAGTCAGATGCCACATTGACGCCAGGCTTGCGGATGATCAACACAGAGGTCTCAGGGTCGTGCTGGAAGGACAGGCGGCTTTCAGGAGATCCTGGTGGAGGAAGAAAGAGAGCCGTAGTCATAGCAACTGCTTTCCTATGGGCAAGGTGGCCCCAGCTCTGCCCCTCCCTCCCCTCTTTCCTCAACCTGGGTGCCAGATCGCTCACGCACCTTTCGTATGGAGGACCACGACTGCCGGCTTCCCAGCCCCTATTATCACCACCCGCTCAATCCAGATTGGTGTCTCAAAGTGGCCTTTGGGGTCTGCTGAGCTGGAGGGAGCAAAAATGGGTGCCCACCAGGGACAAAGATGTCAAAGAAGGAAGAGACCCAGAGCAAGAACAGGGCAGTGAGCTGTGAGCAGCCCTGCGGCACCGCCTCCTCCACTGGCAGAGAATGGACACCTCCTTACCTGGAGACAAGAGTGTTGCCAGAGAATGAGAATCGACGCAGCATAAACTCATGGTTAGTCTCATATTTGAATGTGTGCCCATCATCTAGAAAGAGCTCTCCCTGGGCTGTACCCTGAGAAGGAAGTGGGATAAGTGAGAGCCTGAGCTCAAGAGGGAGGGATTGGCCCATCCCCAAGGGAGGAATCCAGGAAGGCAGGAAGATGGCTGAAGACTCCCTGCCTCTGCTCTCACCTGCGGGCTGAGCGCCACGAACAGCGTGATGGGGTCGTCCTTCATACAGTCTGAAGAACGCCGCACGCGCATCCAGCGAGGTATGATCGTCCCTCCACGCTGGAACACAGGGATCTAGGGCAAGAGCAGTGCTGGGATGAAGCACTCCTGCTGCCAGACTTGGCCTTGCAGCATCTTTTGCTTTTGTGCAGCTCAGCGGAGGAAACCTACAAGCACGTGGAGCTGGGAGGCAGGCCAGGCATACTCACAGTGCTCAGAGTTACAGGCAGGTACAGGGTCTGGGGACCGTGGTGTTTCTGATAGCTCTGAATATCATACCACACCTGTGGGCAGCAAGAGATATACTGGTCACTGACCACACAGGGCCCTTATCCCAATCACCCCGTCTGGCCTCCACCATCCATCATTCCCCACCACGCCCTTCCTTAACTCACCTCCCCTGGGCCAGGCAGGTAGACCTGCACGCCATGAGCCCCTGAGTCTGATACAGGGTGAACCAGCAACGCATCCCCTATAACACACCAGAATCAACTCGAGCGAAGGAGACCAGTTCCCAAATGAGGAACCCCAAATCATCTGCCTCCCTGCACCACCAGCCTCAGCCACTCGCCCCACTGGGCAGCCACAGACCCTCCCACAGTGCTTACTTTCCAGCCCCCCCCCCCCAATTGTCCTCTCCACTTCTCACCAAGAAGGAACTGGTCATCTATGCTGAAGGTGGTCACATCCTGGGGATAATGCACCCATAGGGGCCTAGGAAGGAGGCAAGACAAGAAGGGAAGAGGCTACCCCAGGAACTAGTAAGACCAGCACAGGGGTAAGGCCCAGCGAGTGTGAGTGGGTGGGCTTCATACCTCAGCCATGCAACCTCA
>PVIW01001855.1:86731-259769 GCA_004026585.1 Noctilio leporinus
CCTAACCCACCTCCTCCCTCCCCCGCCCTCCTTCCCCCTCTTGAAGCCATTGGGCACAGCAGCCTCCCAGTGGCTGCCGTGTTATCCTGGACTGAAAGGCCCCCCAGAAGCAGGTCATATTTTTCTCTCTCATCTCACCTCCTACCTCTCCCTCTGGTTCCCTACCTGAGAGACATCTTTTTTTTTTTTCCTACTCTTAAAGCCCAACCACCTCATTTCCATTTTAGAATTTTTGCACTTGGGGCCTCCCATTTGGAACATTCTTCCTCTAGATCACAAAAATCTGTCTATTTAGGCCTCATCTCACAGGGCCTTCTCCTCAGAAAGGCCATTTGTGGATCCTAATTCCATTACCTTGTATTTTTTCAAAGCGCTTGTCATTATTGGCAATTTTCTTATTTATATATTTGCTTCCTCCCAATAATGTATGTTGCACAAAGGCAGGGAACATGCATGCCTTGTTTCAGGCTCTGGGGACAGTGATGACTGTCTACTACTATTTATCCCCATTAGTCTCCACTTATTCTTAACCTCGAAATCAGATTTTCCTCCTTTACAAGGCCCTGGTGAGTGAAGCAAGAGCCTCGGAGATGGAGCCCAGTCCCCAAGGTCCTCCAGTCACCCCAGCCCATTTACAGGGACCCAACGGAATGCCTCACCTCATGACAGGAATCCCCTCCCGATGCGCCTGATAGAAGAGGGTATACCAAAAAGGCAACAAGGAATACCGCTGGCCCAAGGCATCTCGGATTATGTCATGGTACTGAGATGGTAACAGCCACGGCTCTCGCCGCCCGGTGTCCAAGTGGGCATGTGCCCGGAAGAATGGCTGGTAGGCACCCATCTGGTACCAGCGCACAAGCAGCTCTGGCTCTGGGTTCTTGAAAAAGCCACCCACATCAGCTGGAAGGGGCAAGAGAGAAAGCAGGTTGGAAAGAGGGTGGAGGGCTGCTGCCCCTCAGCTCCCCAAGGCCTTGTGCTGGACTCTCAGCTGTGTTCACAGTCAGGTCCCATGCCCTCCACCTTGCCCCTCTCCCACCAAACTGGGGACCACAGATTCTTGCCCCCTCACCTCCACAGAAGGAAAGTCCCACCAGCCCCAGGCTGAGACACATAGGGATAGTGATCTTCAAATGGTCCCACTCAGCAGTGTTGTCCCCTGTCCACACGGCTCCTGAGGAAGATAAGGGAGGAAGTTTGCAAACAGTGAAAGGGTTCAGCTTCTTATACAGCTGACCTCTCTGACCTGCCACATCTGCTCTGGGGCCCCCAAGGCCCTACTGAAGATGGCTGGGTTCACAAGAATACTTGCACGGACCTCCTGCTTCCTGGCTCCCTTCAAGGGCAGGGCGGGCAGGCCCCAGAGCGCAGTTCTCAGAGGAAGGCTGCACGGACGGATGTCTACACACCAGGCCTGGGTCCACAGCTCCTCCCATCTAGCCTCACACCCTCTCCCGCAGCTCTGCTCTCCAAATCTCACCGTAGCGCTGGGAGCCAGCGAAGAAAGCTCTGCTCAGGACGAAGGGGCGTTCTACACCCCCAGATCGCTGCACCAGCCCATCAGCAGTCGCCATGTGCTGAATGGAGACAGGGGAGAGGGGAAGTAGTGAGGAGCGAAGGCCAGCTGTCATCTGTGGCAAGTTCCCCAGCCCTCAGCCCCTTACCACATAGAAGCCATAAATGTTATGCACGTCTCGGTGCTCCCAGTCCCCATAATGCCGGGCATCCTTGAGCATGGTGACCTCAGGACCATTGAACACAGATGGTTCATTCATGTCATTCCAGACATAGAGGTTGGAAGCTGAGCCCTGAGAACACAGGAAGAAGATGGGGGCAGAAGAAAACAGAGGGAAGAAAGAAAATATCAGAACAAAGAGCTCCTAGGAATCCAGGAAGGTGCATTTCTCAGGAATCATCAAGGCCTGATATATTGCAGGCAACTAACTACAGCAGGATCAACCAGCAGAAAAGAACTGATTCAAGGAGGCAGGGAGGGAAAAACAGGTAGTGAGAGGCCTGCCGTACCACATAATTGTCGAAGCTGAACATGTTAGCCCACCAGGCCCTCATCATGGGATTGGTGAAGTCGGGGTAACCAGCTGCGCCTAGGAGAAGTAAAGGGTGGCTGTCAGCCATTCTACCTTCCTGACCTTCTGCAAGTTTCTCCCTCAGTTCCGGGCCTGCACCACCTACCTGGCCAGCACCAGCCCTCGTAGTCAGAGCCATCCCGGGTTTTAACATACAGACCCTGGTTCTGTAACTCGTCATGTACACGGTAACCAGAGTCCACCTTGATGTGGGGATCCACGATGGTGACCAGCTGGGAGCAAGGAACGGGTGGTCAGAGCTCTCCAGGGCCACTGTGTCGGAAGGCCACCCGTGGCTGTAGCCCCCTTACCTTCCGCCTCTTGGAGGCCAAGTGCTCCAGCATGGCGAGGGGCTGTGGGAAACGGCTGGGGTCCCAGGTGAAGTACCGTTTGCCATCAGCATGCTCAATGTCCAGCCAGATGACGTCGCAGGGCATATTATGATCGTCAAAGCCCTGACTGACTTCCAGCACATCGGCTTCGTCCCGGTAGTTCCAGCGGCTCTGGTGGTAGCCGAGGGAGAAGAGCGGGGGCAATGCCTGGGTCCCTGCGGGTTCAGCGACGGACGGGCGTCACAACGGAAGCGGGCAACTGGGGCCAGTGGAGACACTCAGAAGTCAAGGGAGGCGAGTAAACTAAAGGGAGGCTGAGGAGTTTCAAACTCCTGAAAACACAGTCACTCCCCTCAAGAAGACACAGGCCAGAGAAGGAGGCTGCAGGCCGGCAGGGCGGACGCAGTGTACCTGTTAGACTGGCGTACTGCCGAAAGACATCCAAGACAGAGGGCCCAAGCAGCAGGAAGACATCAATGATGCCACTCTCTGACATCCAGCGGACATCTGTCTGCGGGGTCTCCCCAGAGCCCTGCAGGTAGTCTAGCATCTTCCCAAACAGGGTCTGTAGAGGGGACCAGAGTTCCAACACCCACTTCTCATTCACCAGCCCAAAGACAAACCAGCAATGTTTCCCCCGAAATCCTCCTCACATTGGCTCCTACTGAGTCACTGGGCTGAGATTAAACGTCAAATCCTCAGAGAAGCTTCCCTGGACGCCACCGTCTCAAGCACCGCCGCCTGCCTCCATGCCCCCACTTCCCGCCACTGCACTCACCGTGCGCTCCTGTCAGCTGTCTTCCTACCTGAGTGAGGCCCTTTCCTACCTCAGTGAGCAATATATGCCCGGCACCTAGACAACTATGTAGCACATAATGCATGCTAGATGGCAGATGTCTTAACAGTGAATGGAGAACGGGCAACACCTGCCCCGTGAGTGCGTCTTCTGAAGGGACCAGGGAGCTCAACAGCTGCTCACGAGGACCAGGATACCCTTTCTCAGCCAAACCCAAACGGGCTATCCCCCTAATCTCTTCCAAGCTAACGCCCCAGCATACCCATCTGGCTCTGGGCCTCAAGAGCCCTGCCCTTACTGCTCCCCCACCTGTGTGCTCACCTTCCCAGCAGTGTTGGAGGATATGTCGACCCAAGTCTCTGCAGCGTTGAGCCAGAAGATGCCCAAGTCCCGATGAGAACTGTGCGCTAGGAGCACAGGCACAGACCCGTACAGGGCCATGGGGTTGTGCAGCTCGTACTGGAACACGTCCAAATTGTAGAGGCGGTACGGCTCTCCACCCCTGTAGGCAGGCAGACAGACTGGGCCCAGGCCCTGGCGCACACAGCCCCATCCCATACACAGATGAGGAAAAAGAACTGGTCCCTCTGCCCTTTCTCAAAGGGCAAAACTTTCCACTCACTAAAGGTGATGTGGGCACAGGAGGTGACCCATGTCCGCCTAGGTTACCCAACCTACATACACATTTCCCGCATCGCCAACCCCTCTTGTCCACCACGGAACTCACTCAGTGACCTTCAGCCTCAGGCTGTCTGCATGCTCAGGGATCCCATACACATGCTCCATGCCCGGCAGAGAGAAGTCCAAGCCCACAGACGCGGGGCCTGGAGGGAAGGAAAGGATGAGCTCCAGGGCTTCTGCTGCGGGAGGACTCCCCGCACCCTGCCTGAGGCTCTCCCTGGCCCTCACCGTAGGGCTTGCTGTCAGAGTGAGTTTTGAAAGTCTCCTCCCAGGCTCCTGGCTCATCTTTCTCTGCCTTCTCCTGGGTCTCTTCTGGCTGTGAGAAGGAAAGCGGACCACTCCCCAGTCACACACCAGTTCTCTCTCTTCCCTGCCCATTTTCTGAATCCCATCCCTGACAGCAAGACTCAGCTCAAGTTTCCTGTGGCCTTTCCCCTCCAACCTCCCAGCCAGCCCTGTGCTCCAACCACCCACCCCCACCAACTTGCCTGGTCACCATCCCCAGGTGTTTCCTCGGGCTGGGCCCCATCGCCCTCAGCTGGGTCTTTTGATCCTTGCCTGGAAGGTAGGAGAGCTGTCTGCTCCAATCCAGAGGGGGCAGGGATGAGGGGCTAGTGGAAGGAGGGGTGAGGGAATAGAGCCAAGGGTCCAAAGGAACGAAGGCATTGGAGGAAGGGATTGACTGTGAGAGTGTGGAGAGGGCCCCAAGTGAACACGTAAGTGAGCAGAGGACATGGAGAGAAATGAGAAAGGGAAATGAAGTAAACGCTACCAGGAGGTGCCCTCCGCATACAGGCCCAAACCCACAGCCCTGCCAGTGTTCCGAGAGACGGGCAGGTCCAAGGGCTAATGTTCGGAATGCCAGTTCTGGCTCTGCTGCCTCCACTGAGAAAGTCTGGACTCTGGCCCCAAATGCCCTGCCTGGGCCCCAGCCTCCTAGCCTGACAGAGCCTTGCAAAGGCAAGTGGGTCACACCATGATCAAGCCTCCACAGATATGTGTAGGGACTCAAACAAGAGGGGGTGCCAAGGAATGTATTCAAGGGCAGCTGGCAAGCGGCTCCGCCAGCACCTCAGTGCGCCCCAGCCAGGAGCCCGGAGCCCGGAGCCCCGAGCCCGGAGCCCAGCAACAGATAGCATGTCCCACCCCCAGCAAAGCAAGAAGAGCCCAGCATTCCTTAAGGACTTCCAACATTTTATCTTCCTTCTCCCAGAGGGCTCCCAATCAGGGTCACAGGGACCAGGGACCAGATACCACATGGCTGAGAAAGAGAGGTAGTGAAGGACAAGGCGTAGAAGGGTCTGGGGCACCTTCCCCTGGGGTCAGAGTGAAGGGCAGGTAAGGGCAGAGAAACACATACAGTACCAATGGCCATGGATTTACCTAGAGAAAACGTTCTTGATCTTATCCCACATGCTACCGAGCGTGTGACTAACTTTATCCGAGAAACTAGGGCAGGAGGAGATGGGTAGGGAAGGAAAAAAGAAGGCACAAAACCAACACAAAAACAGAAACATAAAAGTGAGTTTCAGTCGACAAACTTCCAGAGATGGGGGGTCGGGGGGAGAGGAAGAAAATAAATCGGGAAACATGATGGTGAGAAGGGGAAAAGGGAACGGCAGACCCAGGCATGTCTCTCACAGAGGGTGCCCAGGGCACAGCTCAGGGACAAAAGTGACTGCCTCCTGCTCTTTAGAGGAAATGAAGAAAACTGACACCCGGCCTGCTTCCTACCCTCCCTGACAGACAGCTTCTCCCAGCCCTCAGTGCCTGCCTGACTGTCCTGACACCCTGTCTTGTCCCAGGGACCCAATGCCAGACCCCATAACACCCCTCGGTTTTTTTTAGTCTCGACCCCTGTACTCACGAGACCCTGGGGGCTCTCTGGTGCTCAAAGCCTAAGAGTCCTCGAGCATTGACGCTGAGCAGAAGGCTGCGGTCCTCCAGCAGGTCCAGGCGGAATGGCCGAGCTGTCAGGATGATTTTATAGGGCCCCTCAGCCACAGTTAGCTCCACGCTGTTGTCATCACGGCCAGAGACAGAAAGCCTAGGAAAGAGATTAAAAGGAATATTAAGTGCGTGCAAAGGATGAAAAGCGTAGCTGTGACACTTCAGAAGGAGGGGGACCTCCTAAAAGCCACAGGCAATGTGATAATAGGGCAGGGACAGACAAAGGGACCAAAGGAAACAAATAAAAGGGACTGAAGACAGACCCAAGAATATTTAGAACTTATAAATGCAACAGAGGTGGCAGGGCAGCTCAGTGAGGTCAGGAGGACTAAGAAGGACTAAGAAGGACTAGTCAACAATAGAGATGAAGAACACATTTTCTGGATATGAAAAAAATAACATCAAATTCCTACATCATACCAGATACAAGTATCAACTCCAGATACATTATGACTCAAAATTTAAAAATAAAATATTTACAAAAAAGTAAAACCAAGTATTTTTCTGACCTTGAGGTAGAGAAGAATTATTTAAACACAATTTAGAAAACGCCAATGCCAGAAGGTAAAACACTAATATATTTGACAACACTATGATTCAGAACTTCTCTGTATCAAAAGACACCTTAAGGATCAATAAAAGAAAGAAAAGTTGAAAAAAACTGTCTTAGACCAGAGGAGTCTAAGGAGACAGGACAACTAAACATAATACGATATCCTAGATGGGACAGAAAAAAGGCACCAGGTAAATCTGAATAAAACATGGACCATGGACTTTAGCTAGTTAGTAATAATGCTATCAATCATTAGATAGAACAAATGTACCACAGTGATGTTAACTACAGGGGAAAACAGTACAGGAGAGTATACAAGAACTCTCAAAATATTCTTGCAACTTCCTCTACATTTAAAACTATTCTAAAATAAAAAATCTTTTTTTGCCCTGGCTGGTGGCACAGTGTTTAAGGTCCCGGCCTGTGAACCCAAAGGTCGCTGGTTTGATTCCCAGCCAGGGCAACATAACTAGGTTGCAAGACGGGTCTCCAGCCAGGTCTGTAGCTGGAGGCAGGTGAAAGGTAACCATACATTGATGTTTCTCTCCCTCTCTCCCTTCCCCTCTCTCTGAAAAATAATAAATAAAATCTTGAAAAAAAATTTTTTTCATCCTGGCTGGTGGCACAGTGGATAAGGCGCCTACATGCGAACCCAAAGGTCACTGGCCAGGTAGCTCAGTTTGTTAAGACTGTCATCCTGGTACACCAAGGTTGTAGGTTTAATCCCTGGTCAGGGCACATACAAGAATCAACTGTTGTGGGTGGGGATAAGGGAACTAAATGATAATGGGGAAAAAATACAATAAAGATTTTTTTTAAATCAATCAATCCATGTGTAAATAAGTGAAACAACAAATCAATGCTTCTGTCTCTCTCTCCCTTCCTCTCTAAAAATCAATACATTTTTAAAACAGAGATTTTAAAAAATTAGCATCAAGGCAACACATTTCTACAAATCAGTAAGGACAAACTACATAAAAAAAAAAAAAGCCCTGGCTGGTGTGGCTCGGTGGACTGAGTGTTGGTCTGCAAACCAAAGGGTTGCCAGTTTGATTCCTAGTCAGGACACATGCCTGGGCTGCAAGCCAGGTCCCAGTTGGGGGCATGAGAGAGGCAACCACATATTGATGTTTCTCTCCCTCTCTTTTCCCTCCCTTCCCCGCTCTCTAAAAATAGTTTTTGTTTTTGTTTTTTTAAAAAGGGGAGGCCCTGGCTGGTGGCACAGTGGATAGGTGTCAGCTTGCGAATCCAAAGGTTGCTGGTTCGATTTCCAGCCAGAGCACATAACCAAGTTGCAAGCCAGATCTCCAGCCAGGTCTCCAGCCAGGTCCATAGCTGGAGGCAGGTGAAAGGCAACCATACATTGATGTTTCTCTCTCTTTCTTCCTCCCCCCGCCCCCCCACCCTTCTCTCTGAAAAGAATAAATAAAATCTTTAAAAAAGAAAAAAGCAAAGAGAAAGGGGAAAGGGGAGTGAAGGGGAGAAGGTAGCAACCCAGAGAGACTGTATTCCTAGAGGGCAAGGTCTGTGCCTCTTATTTCCTCCTGTGCCCCTAGCACCTAGCTCAGGGCCTGGCACAGAAGAGGAGCAGTATCAGCTGGATGAAGCTTAAAAAATGAGAGAGAAAGTAAGTGATACAGAGGAGATAGGGAAAGGTTGAGGAGAGTGGCAAGGTTAATAGCTATTATCCCAACATGGCCAAGGAAAAATTCATCAGGAGAAAAGGGCCATGAAAGTGGGGAGGTCTCTCTGAAAAAGTTTACCGAGCTGTGGGGGGATCATCTATCAACACGTCTCGCACACGGTAGCGGGGCCGACGAGGCTCCAGTTCGTCAATCCTGATCCGAGTCATGTTCTTTTGAAGCCCCTGGAGCTCCAGCACCAGCAACACCTGTGGGCGCAGAGGTTTGGATCTGGATCAAGTAGAGGACTACACCATGGACCACCCTATGAGCCCACCCCCTCCTGAGGGGTCTCCTTCTAGCCCTTTGCCTAAGGGACCTAAGGTCTGAGTTCCTCACAAAGTCCCAAGATTAGGGCAGGAGAGGATGTTGGCTGTAGGCTCCCTCTTCCTGAATTACCCCTTAGCTTTTTGCCCACCCCCACAAGACTTCTTTTCCTCCCCTGACCTTGGTGTCTTCATTGATCAGATGGACCGTGAGGGCATCAGGACCAAGCTGCAGAGAATCCAACAAAGCTCGGTATGGAGAGAGGCCAGGTTGTAAGCTTCGCTGCCGTCTGCCAAGTAAAATTATTAAGATGGGAGGTGCCCCAATATCCGCAGGTCCCTCTATCACCTGCAGTGTCCTCACGCTACCCCTCTACCACACCGATACCTCCCACGTTACCCTACATTCCCCATCCCACTCCCCTAGAATGTCATACTTGCAGAAGGAACTCTCTTCACAGGTCTTAAAGTTGCTTCTATCCACAGCAAGGGTAATTCCCAGGCAGACCCCTAAACAAGCCAGTACCAAACCTGTCCAAGGCCTAAGGAAAGAAAAAGACAAGAGAGAGAACAATCAGCAAGGGATCAGAAAGAACCTCACCCTCTTAGGTATGGACAACTAAAAGACAGCTAAGCTAAGGAAAAGAGTAAAGAAAGATGGGATCCCCATTGAATACAAAAGAAGGCAGGTGGCATGGGGTTGTCAGGCCGGAGAAGTTGGCTCATTCGCACCTTCCCTTTAAAAAGGCCATGGAGCCCTGACAGGTATGGGTAAGTTGGTTAGGTGTCCTGCTGAAAAGTAAAAGGCCTCCCAGTTTGATCACCAATCAGGGCACATGCCTGGGTTGCAGGGTGCATGTAAGAGTCAATGTTTCTTTCCCTTTCTCCCCCTCCCGTCCCTCTCTATAAAAATAAATACTTAAAAAAATAAAATTTTAAGAAAGGCGATGGAAGTGGGCAAAGAATGGATCTCTGGCCTTTGGAGGCCCCAGTATTGCCTCCGGTTACCTCAGCCTCTCAGAGGAAAGGAGCAGTAACAGCCAGCCCCAGGGGACGTGGTGGAACCCTGTGTGTGGACAAGGGACACAAAGCCAGCCATACCTTTCCAGAGGAAGGTACCGGGTAGAGCTATAGTGAAAAAGTACCCTCAGCTGGCCTGCTGGCCACACTTGCTAGGCCCTAGCATTCCCAGCACCCAGGCATCCTGCTCTGCTGATCTTCACTCCTTTGTCTTCAAAACAAGTCACCCCCACGGCTACCTTAGGCTGAAAATAACAAGAGCAGACTCGCAGTGAATCCTAATACAGCCTCAGGGGCCTGGCTTGCTGCTTTCTACCCAGGATTTTCAATTCTGCCTGCAGTTTTAGAAAATGCCAATGCCTGGGTTTCACCCCCCACAATTATGGTTTAATTGATTTGAAGGAAGAGAAGCCTGGGGATCAGAAAATTTTCAAAAGCTGCCAGAATAACCAGAGTTCAGAATCACTTCTAACTGCACTACCTCCTTTACCTTTGTTTTCTTGGTGACTTGTAGGGTTGATTTTTTCCACAGAAAAATTGAGGCATAAAAAATTCAATAATACACTCCACATTGAACAGCTAGTAAAGGATGACAAGGGGATTAAACTCAGCCCTGCCTGGTTCCAGGTCCCACCTACTTCAGGGTGACAATGCAGCACGCTAACCAGTGGCAGGGCAGGCGGACTATCACCCCAAGGTTACAATAAACTCTACTTCCCCAATAAAGTATCAAATGACCCCTGAGGGACTTAATAGGCTTAAACAAGTCAATTTGAATGATATATTCACCTATTCTGGGTACAACCTGAAGAGGGATTCTCCAACTTTAGTGTCTGTTAAGAATCACCTGCAGTAGGTATGGAGATTCCCAAAGCCCACATATCTGCATTTCAAATACGCTCTCCCCCACTGATGTGGGTAGTTCAAGAGCTTCCATGTAGGGGAGAAAAATACAAACAAAAACACAAGCTTCCTCTAAGTATTAAGACTTTGCAACCTGCTAAGAGGGGAACTAAAGAGTATCTTGCTTGAAAGCGAGAAGAAAACCACCAGGACGGAGGTCACAGAACACAGTAGGTCCACCAGCTCCAGAAGTGTGTGCAAAGCAAGCCAGGCCAGACAGAAAGCTGAGGAAAACATCAGGCGCTGTAGTTGAATACGCCAAGGAGGAATAAGCAGTAGCAAACATGCAGAAGAAATGCTACCAGAAAACCCAACAGCAAGGCGTGTGACCCAGTTCCTGAAAAGTGACTGAAACAGGCACTCTGCCCCTCTGAACCCCTGTCCATCTGTCCAAAGCAGCAGTAACCGTAAGTACAGTGAGTGAAGTACCCTCTGGAGTCCTTTTTGCACAATCTATAAAATGGGTTTGGAGAGGTGCCAATGGGGACAGGATTTCTAAAAGATCTTTCAGATGTGACCTGTCAGAAGGCCCTAGGAACTCAGAGGATGCCTTGCCACAGGTAGTACCCCTGAGCCAGAGGTGGTCCAAAGGCCAAAATCAGGAATGAGCCACAGGGCAATTCACACCCGTTTATTGTTTCAGATCAGAGGCTTCCAGAGAGTTGAGTTTACACCCACGATTTTGTCCTTGCGGGCGAAAGCACACGCCTCTCCCACCCCAGTACATCCGTTAGGTCCTGGTAAACACTTCGTGGAGCTGGTGACTCTTTCGAACCGTTTTTTCGGTAATATAAACTCGAGAGCGCAGACCAAACCGTTCGATTACATGTTGTGTTTGAGCAACATCATCCAGGCAGACTGTGAACTTACTGGGATCCTGCCCAGCAGTGCCCAGTGAGTGTGAACACCGAAATAGCCAGGGCTGGTGTCCACATGAAGAAGACAAGGGCAGGGCAGGGGCTGAGACTCTGGAGGGAGGAGGGCAAGAAGGGTAGTGCAGGCGGGACTGCTGGCTGCAGGCTGCGTTCCCGGAGGCCCGGCCGCGTCTCGTCCCTGCCCCCGATGGCCCCGCGCACTGCAGGAAGGAGGCGGCAGCATTAACCGCAGCTAGCCGCCAGGGAAGGGCGGCGGCTAAGAGCGGCCAAAGCTAACAAGAACGCAGGCTGCGGCCTTCCTGAGCCTCCGGCCGGAGTGAAAAACACCAAACGCATGGGCCCCCAACGCCGCGCGGATCTACCGCGAGGAAGCTGGGATGGTTGAGGCCTCCTCCAAAGAGACAAATAGTCCTCGCCAGGCCGGGGGGTGGCAGAGTCTCAAGAAGGCATACAAGAAGAAATATGGGTCTTGGGGGATCTGGGGGTGTCCCGGGAGCGTCCCGGGTTCCGAACTCCTCACCGCCTCCTACGCGCAGCCACAGCCGCTACCGCCGCCATCTTGCGCCGGGTTTGCTCCTTGACCCGGGCCTCCCTTCCCCCAGCACGCGTTAAGCCACGTACCTTAGCGCCCGCCCTTTCCGGCTTTTGGATTGGCCCGGCCACAGGCGGCTCCCCCATTGGCGGAGAGCTCACTCTAAATGCTCGCAGAGGGCGGGGCAGAAGCGGGGTGGTCCAGAGCCGGGTGATGCCCTGACTTTACGGGCTCTTAAGCATCAGACAGAGAGGAACTGGACTGTTTTTCATAAATCCGCACATTTTATTTAGAAAAAAAAAGGTATGGGAAAAAAGTGACAGCGGTCTTGACGCTAAAGTCTTAGAAACCTCCATCTTTCTGCAGCACCCTAGCCCCATCTCATTGTTCAAACATCTTCGGCTTCTGGAGCATGGAAAAGGCTATGTACCCTGCCGAAGTACACTAGACGGTGAAGGTGCCTGGAAACGGCCAGAGTAAAGGCCCAGACGGTCAATGTTGCGGTGGAGGACGCTGTGCAGCACAGCCAAATGGGGTCCACCTTCACCCCCACCCTCCCTGGAGAAGTCCCGGATGAAGCGACCACGCTCTGACTGGAAGATGAACTTCTGGGGCAAGGGCCCATGTTCCCGGAGAAAGCCCCAGACACTGAGCAGTAGAAGACGCACTTCAAAAGGTGCCAGTTGGCTAAATACCTCATGCATATTACCCAGGGCCGGTGGCAAGAGGCTCCCCTCAGCCATGACAGCCACAAGGGTGCAGGATGCCTCCAGGTGCCAGGGGGAGTGGGCTGTATCAGGGTGGCGAGAGGCTTCCCAATGGCCCAAGAGGGCAGCCAGCAGCCCCCGCAGCAGCACAGAGCAGTAGCACAGGGCTGGTGGAGCAGCTGCTACCAGCTTTAACAGCTCAAAGAGCAGGGGCTGTTCTCGGAAGCGGCGGCCAATGCGGAGATCCCGCTCCACAGTGGCCCGGGCATGCTCCTCAGGCGGCCAGGCTAGCTCAGCACCAGCTGCATCCGGACACACACTCTCCACCAAGGTCACTGCCACAGCTTTGGCTGCCTCCGGACTTAGGGTGGGGGCCCCCCAGCAGCCTCCACATTCCGTACCCCCAGGGGCACTGCAGCAGTGCACCAGGAGGCTGAGAAGGCTCTGGGTGTTATAGGTCACTTCCTGCTGATTTCGAGATTGATGAATCTTGGGTGGCTTTAGGCCACGACCGATGACTCCAGCATGGAAAACAGACCAAATTCCTCCAGGACCTGGCACAGCTGCAGTATGCCGACTGTTTGTGTCCAATAGGGAGGCAGAAGGCAAAGCTGAAACAACTGAAAGAGTCTCGTCACTGTCCACTTCCCCTCCAAACAGCTCTGCGTTGCCCCGATGTAAGGCTCCTTCAACTAGCAGCTGTAAGACAGCCTTCAGCCCGGCAGGGGAGCTCTGAGAGAGGCGGGTAAGAAGCTGGGAGGCTGAAGCCACTCCTGGGGGGCCATGGAGCCTCAGAGAAGCAAAGAAGCGATGCACTCCAGCTCTCACCAGTCCCAGCAGTTGGGAGGGGGACAGGGCTTCTGGAGGAAAGGGGCAAATGGCCAAGAGGGAGGCAGCAGCTTCGGCGACTTCTTCCTCAGGATGCAGCAGGAGGGGAGCCAGGTCGGACAGGTGGGCTGAAGCGGACTCACCAAACCGGGCTCCCAGGGCTGCAGGGCCCTCACCACCCTGCTGTTCCCATCCCACCAGCAGTGCCAAGTTGCGCAGGAACCGTGCTGTCAAAGGGGGTTGCAAAGTCCCTGCGTGCACCCTAGCCAAGCAGCTTTGGAAGGCCAGGGGCAGGAGGCCAGAAAGACTAACCACCAGCCCTGCATATAACTGGGTGGCCAAACTCAACTCTTCAGGGCTTCGGGCCCGGCTTAGGAGATGGCCCAAGGCCTCAGGTCCACAGCTAGGCCGGGTATAGACAGAGAGCAGGCCCAGGAGCTGATGTTGCCAGAGGAAGCGCTTCCGTTCCAATCGTAACGTCTCTCCACATAGTTCTCCAACGTGGTTTCTTAGTGCATCTAGAAAGGGCACAGGGCGAGGAGGTGGGGGTGGGCTCAGAACCCCTTCCCCCGGAGATCCTCCCCGATGATGAACCAGTTTTTGCAGATGTAGCAGCAGCAGCTGAATCAACCGGTCACAGGCCTCACGCACAGTGTCTGGCACAGTCATGCCCTGAGTAGTAATCACTGAGGCAGGCATAGCTGTGTCCACCAGGAACTGCAACAGGCGGTAGGCCCCTGCCCCAGAGGCCTGGCTCACCAGATGCACAGCCAGATTCAGCATGTTGTCCAGCTCCTCGCGCGGAAATCCCTGCAGGTGTTGCTGCAGCTGGCTCAGCACGGCTGGTGGCTTCAGGCAATCCACCAGCTCTCCTGAGACTGTGCCCAGCAAAGCTGGTGACATCACTGCCAGTTGCAGGAGGAAAGGAACTGTAGCCTGAAGGGAGGGGTCCCCACTCCGGCCCCCAGTGCCCCCTGCCAGGCTATCATGGAACATTCGCAGGAGCTCCCGTCGGATGCTGTCTCCATGACGGGAGGCCAGGTGCCCTAGGATACCAACAACTGAGGCAATCTTGGGCACCCGCTTCTCCCCAGAGTTAGCTGGAGATCCAGGGAAGGGGTCTGCAGAGGCGATTTGAGAAGAGCTTCCACCACTGCCACCAGCTCCACCTCCAGCTCCGCCATGAACACAGAAGTCCTTAAGGCCACAAGAGAGAACTCGGGAGATGATGGTGCCAGGAAAAGAGGAGCCAATATGGGCCACAACCCAGTCAAAGTGTGGGGAATGCTGGACAGAGGTATCCAGCAAGGCATCCACGCAGGCATCTGGACAGCTACCAATGAGTGCCGAAAGGCACTGAACATAGATGTCCATCAATGTGCGTGTGGCCCGACAGCCCATCCATAGCTGCAGCAATTCGTTGAGAGAGCCAGTGGCATGGGGCACGCGCTGGTGCTGGCCGGAGTATGTGCTGCTTAGTTGGCCCATGAGGTCAATGGACCATGCACTAATCACAGGTGCCCAGGCCTTCGGGTTGGCCCGGATAAACTCAGACAGCACCTGCTGCACTTCCTGCACCACATCCTCCAGACCAGGTCCGCCGGCAGGGACATGGGAGGGTGCAGGTGGACGCAGATGAGGTGGACCAGCCACAGGGCTTTCATCCAGGGCAGCCAGGTGGGCTCGGACACTCTCATCAAAGACCCCTCGCAAATGGTCAAGCACAGCGGCCCGAGCAGGTGGCAAAGAGCGGAGCAGGAGAAGACCACAGCGAGCATGTTCCCGGGCAGACAGCTGGTGGCCCAGAACAGGGTCGACGCCAGTCAAAAAGGCCTTGATTTCCTGCGACAGCTCCTGAGCACTATGAGGAAACAAGAGCAGCAGATTTAGTGTGTTGGAAATATTGGGCAAGTTACAATCCCTCTGTGAGCTTGTTTCTTTTTATGTAAAATGGGGATAACTTTACCTCCCTCATGAAATAATGTTCACAAAGCACTTAAGCATCATATATATTTTACATTAATCACTCAAAAAATGCTATTTTTCTTTCACTAATGATATTAGATAACTCTTAGAAAATGTCAGGTACTTTTTTTTTTTTCACTGTTTCTATCCCTTGTACTCTCTTCCACCTCCATGTCCCCTCATCCCCCTTAGATACTTTTTTGTTGTTGCTGTTGTTGAGAAGGAACTTAGATACTTTTTAAAGTACTTTAGGTATATTATTTCAATCCAGACAACAGCTCAATAAAGTAGGTACTATTATAATCCCATTTTACAGATAAGGAAACCAAGATTAATCAGACTAAAAACTCCAAGACGATAGTAACCGTTTCTGTGACCTTCACCACCAAATCTCCTTCTATGGAGGTGGTTGGTACATAGGAAGTATTCGATACATTTTTTTCCGATACATTTTTGTTGTATTGAGTATATTTTGTGTTCCTGTAACAGCTACATTAAAAATACCTCTCCAACTTTACTGCATTCCCCACCACAACATAAGCCCCCTGGATTTTACTCTTTGTGAAGAGAAAATCATAAGGTCAGATTTGTCACTTAATAAGGGCTATCCCACCCTGGCTGGTGGTGGCACAGTGGATTGGTGCTGGCCTGCGAACCCAAAGGTCGCTGGTTTGATTCCCAGTCAGGGCACATGACCAGATTGCAAACCAGGTCTCCAGACAGATCTGTATCTGCAGGCAGGTCAAAGGCAACCATACGATGACGTTTCTCTCCCTCTCTTCCTCCCTCCCCACTTCTCCTCTCTATAAATAAAATCTTAAAAAATACAACAACAAACTGGTATTTTAAAATATTTTAAAAATAAATAAGGGCTATCTCTCCCAATACCTGTTTCTTCCCGTAGTCTGCCAGCATCCTAACAACCCACCACTGGGATTCCACATCAGTGACAACCAGTCCCCAGTACCCTCAATGTGCCTAGGAATCAGAATGTCCCGGGGCAAATAAGGAAATGCCTTTCAACCCTTCCCCTCCCAAAACAAATGGATCCAGTCTTAAGAAGTTCAGTGTTGTGAGAAGCAAAATCCCCTTTGTCTTATTGCCCTTTCTGCCAAGGAGGACGCCATCGTCTAGGGTTCTGAGTGTGCCTTGGCTCTCTGGATCCTCAAAACAAACAACAAACAAAGCCCCACCCTAAGGTGAGAGGAGTGTCTCCGTTGCAAGGCCAGGGAACGGCTAGAAGGCAGCATTCCGGGGGTTTCTGGCCTCGGTTCTGGTTCTCCGGGAGTCTCCCTGAGGTCAGGAGACCCTGGGTTTCTTCGGGTCTAAAAGGGGCAGGGCAGCTGGATTCCCGAGAGTTGTGATACCCCCAACTCCTGGGAGAGCCAGGCCGGGGGCCGGGGTGCCTAGGCGTTGGGGGTTGGCGAGAGTGGGCACTGAAGCCCGGAGTTTTGGTGAGGCAGTCCCCGAGTTCTAGGAAGCCGCAACCAGGAATCGCTCAGAACCCCAACGAGAGTTCTCGAGGTCGGATCCGGCTTTTCTGCCCCGAAGGCTGGGTAATTGGCGCGGGGCCGTGAGGTGTGGGAAGATGTCAGGGGCTCTGACTACCTGAGCGGCGCGGGACCGTGGGCGGCCAGGGCAGGCCCGGGAGGCCCTGGGGCCCCGGGAGGATCGCACAACGCGGACATCCCGGAGCCCTAGCTGGAGCCGAGGCGGGAGCTGTGAAGCGCAGGCAGCGCGTGCGCACTGACAGGAACCCTGAAAGGAAAGAGCGGCGAGGCCTCTCAGGAAAACCAATCCGGTGACGCCCGCGACCGTCTTACATTGGTTCCGGCTGGCGAGGCGGTCCCAGAGCAGGATCCGGATGATGACAGCAGGAAGCTGACCCGCCCTCAATGCAACGCCCCCACCCCGCCCCCACCCCACCCCCACCCCATCCCCATCCCCATCCCCACCCCTACCTAAGGCCACAGATACACAGGCTAATGTTAGTTGCTGCCATTCGCAATTGGCTGTAGTTCCCCCACCCCCCTAAAATCCAACATACAAAATATCCAACTTCACAGGGTTTTAACAAAGTGAAGCACTAGGAAACATTTTATTCAAGAAACCGTGCCAATGTAAATAGCAGTTAAAGGAACGAAGAGAATGGGGGAAACAGAAAAAAGAAAAAAAATTCGTAAGAGAAGAAAAGTAAAGAGAGGAGGGAGAAGAAGCCCGGAATAAATGGGGCTGGCTAGGCCCCAGTTCTAGCTTGGCCTTATAATCCTTCTATCAGTCTGTCTTTTAGGCTTTGCTGTCTCCTCCACCTTCCAGCACAGGAACTTCCCTGTATCTCACATCCCCGTACCTGCGAAGAAGCTTGGTGGCTATGCAGGAAGCTAGCATACTTCATCAAGACCCTCACGCCAGCTAGTCTATCTAAATCCCAGTTATTCCACTTCCTAGCTGGGTACTTCATTGACCCTCTCGATGACTGTTTCCTCTTCTGGAAATAAGGATGGTAATAGTACCGTTATCTCACAGAGTTGTGAAAATTAAAATCAGGTAATATAGTAAGCAAGCATTTAATAAGCATTCGCTAGTTTTATTGTAGTTATTAAATGAACTCCAGAAAATAAGCTCTCTGAAACAGGATTTTTGCCTATTTTGTAAAAAGGCTATGATCTTCATCACCTACAATTGTATCTGCCTGGTACTTAGTAGATTTTTAATAAATAGTTGGTTGAATAAATAAAAAGGATAGTAAATTCTGAGGCCTGTATCAATTAGAAGGTTTACGGTTGTCAATGGAAGTGAAAGTTAGAATAACAAGATTGAAAGAAAAATAATACCAATGGTACATCCTAAAGATACTTCTGAAGTGATTATGTTTTAAAAGACTAATTATCCTTCATTATTTGTTCTAAAATTTTAGAAGTTCAATCACTCCCAAAGTGTACATATTACCTACTAGCAAGAACTGTTCAGAGATGGTGAATATGAAACAATTTCTACTCCTACTTCCGTCTCAAACTTGGATCCAATACTTTCCTTTTCTGGGTCTCAACTTTTGATCTGTGAAAGGAGGCTTTAGAATCAGATAAGTTCCAGATTATTAGATGGTCCTACCCCTTAAGGATTTCACATTGCAAGGGAGCTTGTCTGGAGTTAGACAGATCTGGATTCATGTCTGCTATTTATTAGCAATGTAATGCTTAGCAAGTAATCCAGGTCTTTAGAGCCCATTTTTTTATTTGTAAAATGGGCATAATAAAAGGGGATGGATGTAATACAACAACAATAAAATTTTTTAAAAATGGGCATAATATCTCATATCTCAGACATTTTGCAAAGGTCACTTGAGATCATTTATGTAAAGGACTTAGCATAATGCCAGACACAGAAATTCTTCATAGCAAGCTTTTTCCTGCCTCAGGTACGGGAAGAACAAAATTATGAAGGATGAGCCTACTGAGATGTTGAATATATCTTTCCTTCTCCCTCCTATCTCCTTCTCTCCTCTGCTTGTAGCATTTGAATACAGTTCATTTTCTTTTTCTTTTTTAAAAAGACTTTATTTATTATTTTTAGAGAGAGGGGAAGGGAGAGAAGCAGAGAGGAAGAGAGACATCAATGTATGGTTGCCTTTCACCTGCCTCCAGCTACAGACCTGGCTGGAGACCTGGCTGGAGACCTGGCTTGCAACCTGATTATGTGCCCTGGCTAGGGATCAAACCAGTGACCTCTGGGTTTGCAGGCTGGCACTTTATCCACTGAGCCATCAGCCAGGGCTTATGAATACAGTTCATTTTCAAACAAGTACTTTTTCTTTCTGTGTTTAAAAGTGGACATAATACAACAAACAACAAATGCTGGGGAGAATGTGAGAAAGGAGAACCATTCTTTTGTTGGTGAAAATGCAGACTGGTGTAACCACTGTGGAAAGCAGTATGGAAATACCTCAAAATGTTAAAAATGGATCTTCCTTTTGATCCAGTGATCCCACTTCTGAGAATATATCCAAAAGAACCCAAACATTAATCCAAAAGAACATAAGCCCCCTATGTTTATTGTAGCATTATTTATAATTTCCAAGATATGGAAACAGGCCAAGTGACTGTCAATAGATAAGTAGATAAAACTATGGGACATTTATACAATGGAATTCCACTGGGCTGTAAAAAAGAAAATTTTATCCTCCGCAACACTATGAATGGACATGGAGAACGTTATGCTATGTGAGGTAAGCCGGTCAGAGAAAAGCAAATACCATATGATTTCAGTCATGTGGAATCTCATAAATAAACTGAACTAACAAGCAAACCAAAGAAAAACAGAGACAGGCTCATAGATGGATAGCAGATGATAGCCTAGTGGAGGTATGGGAGGTTGGGGAGTAGAGGGACTGAGCAAAAGATAAAAGGACTCATGGACATGGACAACAGTGTGGTGATTGCTTGGGGGAGGTGTATAAGGGATTAGATGGAAACAAATACAATAAAAATTAAATATTTTTTGAAAAACAACATAATGACGAAATACTGTTTTGGGAAAATGGCTGATTCCAAATTTTAGGCCAGGATAAGTAGCAGGTGAGCCTGGAGCATCTTGCTGTGCCAGAAAGCAAGGAAATGCTCCATACCAATGGTGATGTGTCAAAAGGACAGACACCTCCTTGAAAAGGATTCCGCTGGTCAAATTTGGGATGAGTTTGAGCATGAAAAAGCAATAGTAATGGAATTATGACACATTGAAAAACCATCTAAATCCATAGTGATATTAAAAGTAGGAGGGAGAGCCCTGACCAGCATGGCTCAATTGGTTGAGCCTTGTCCAGCAAAGTGAAAGATTACTAGTTGATTCCCAGTCAGGACACAGGCCTGGGTTGGGGCATGTGTGAGAGGAAAGCGATAGATGTTTCCTTCTCACATAGATGTCTCCCTCCTGCTTTCTCCCTCCCTTCCCCTCTCTAAAAAGAAATAAAACCTTTTTAAAAGATATATAAATAAAATAGGAGGGAGGGGTTTTCTTTATAGAGTATGTCAAGTGAACAATATGAATGAATGATGGCATTAGAAAAATCACCATTTTGCAGCAGTAGCTAATTCAAATAAAAATAATCATGGATGCTAAAACCATTGATTGGGTCTTTGGGGAATAGGGTACTCATACAATCCCAAGTACCACTTCATAGATTACTTATTAATTATAAAGGGAAAGGATGCCTTAGCAGTGGAGAACTCTGACAGATACCCACTTCACCAAGTCTCTATCAATAATGAACAAAGTGCTATTACATTTAAGTTGACCCTTAAATGTGGTGGTTAGAGGTACTGACCCCTCTTTCCCCACACAGTATTTACTGAAACTAAACTACATACAGTGGACCTGTGTAGTTTAAACCCATATTGTTCAAGAGTCCACCGTACTTCCTGATGTAATGCAATGGAAAATAAACAAAATCATCTCTGTAGAATTTTCCCCCAAAAATGCTTACCCTAACCCTAATTATGAGGAAACATACAAAAACATTTAAACCCAGGTTGTAGGACATTGTTAAAGAAAGTATTACCTCTGACTGGTGTGGCTCAGTAGATTGAGCACCAACCTGCGAACCCAAAGGTCGCTGGTTCAATTCCCAGCCAGGGCACATAACCAGGTTGCAAGTCAGGTCTCCAGCCAGGTCTGTAGCTGGAGGCAGGTGAAAGACAACCATACATTGGTGTTTCTCTCCCTTTCTTCCTCCCTCCCCTCTCTCTAAAAATAATGAATAAAATCTTTAAAAAAAAAATGAATGAAAGAAAGAAAATATTAGGCTGAATTCATCCAAGTATACCAAGTCATCTAAGACCGAGTAGGATACTGTTCTCAATTGTGGGAGACTAAAGAGACAGGACAGTGAAATAGAATGTGATCCTTGACTGGCCTCTTGATCAATGGGGAACAAAATTAGCTATAAAGAATATTATTGGCCCTGGCTGGGTGGCTCAGTGGATTGAGTGCTGGCCTGTGAACCAAAGGATAGCCAGTTCAATTCCCCGGCTGGGGGCATGTGAGAAGCAACCACAGATGTTTCTGTCACTGTCTTTCTCCCTCCCTTCTGCACGCTCTAAAAATAAAAATCTTTAAAATTTTTTTCAATATGAAAAACTGAATATTAGCTATTTCATTAATGTCTTAGGTATGATAATAGTATTTTTCCTATATGGAAATATAGCAAAATTAGGGATGGAATGTTATCTGCAATTGACTTTCAAAAGTCAGCAAAGACAACAAAGGTACATATTCATACGTATATATTTACAAATATGTAGAAAGAGATCAAACAAGTGGAAAATGTTGAAAATTGGTTGAATCTAGGTAGAGTGCATATACAAGGGTTTACTGTACCAATCTCTTAACTTTGCTGAAAGTTTGATATTATTCAAAATATAAAGTTGCAACATTGGGCCTAAACCCTCCCTCTTCTAAGAAGCAATGCACGGATGAAATAGGGCACAGAATATGCTTTACCCCGAACACACCTTCACACAGGCAGCTTTTCACGTTAATTAAACACCCCAGCTCTGGCTTCCAACAGAATTTCTGAAAATTAAAAGGGAAAAATGTTTTGGTCTTCACTTTAATATAGTCCAGCAAAGGAAGCAGAGACAAACATGATATAAAGTGACTTGCCCGCCCTGGTCACACAGAAGCAATGGCAAGGCTGGTAACAAGGCCCTTGCCTCCTCTGTCATCTCTACAATAATCAATATTTCAGTCAGGAATGGAAAGTTAGTGTTGCTCACTAGAGAGGCAGGGCTGGCTATTTATTATTTATTTAAAGATTTAATTTCTTTTTAGAGAGAGGGAAAGGGAGGGAGAAAAAGAGGGAGCGAAACATCAATGTGTGGTTGCCTCTTGCGCTCCCTCAACTGGGGACCTGGCCTGCATCTCTGGCCTGTGCTCTGACTGGGAATTGAACCTGCGACCCCTCGGTTTGCAGATCAGTGCTCAATCCACTGAGCCACACCTGCCAGCACACATCTTGATGCTTTTGCTCAAGTATACGCTGTGGGTATTCATTCCCAAATGTCCTTTTTCTACACTCACAGAACCCTGTTCACAGCTCATTCCCATCCCTATATTTAACCACACACATCTCAATAAGAACTCTAGGGCTTTATTTCAAATGGAGTTGACAGCTAAGAAGCCCCTTCCTTGATCTTTTCTTCCACTCTTCCTCTACACATCTTTCCATGGCATGTCCCTAGGCCACTATGAAGAGCAGTCTGGGGAGAGAGAAAAGGTGCAATGTTTACTCCAAACTGTTCTGAAACAACCACCGAGTCCTCCTGGATCCAAGTGAGAATCTTCTGTGAAAGGGGTAAGAGTTAGCTCCCATCTTCAAGGTCCTCCATGTGGACATCCTGGGGGGCTTTTGTCTTCTTTTGGGATTTGGGCTGCGGCTCACTAGTCCTGGCTGGCTTTGCAGAGGTTTCCACTGAGCAGAGAGAAAGAAGAAGCATTAAAGAACCCAAGTGGATCCAGACTGCCCCCTCACCTCCCACCTCTATGCCCCAGCCTTACCTTCCATAGCTGCTTTCTCTTTCTGGGCCAGCCGGATCTGCTGGAGGAGTTTCCTGCGCTTCTTCCCAGACAGGGTAATGTTGGCACGGGCACTGGACCTGAAGGGTTGGCAGGAGCAAAGAATCCAGGTTACCTTGAACCAACACAAACCACAGAAGTGATTCTAGCTATTGAAAAGGTCCTTGCCCTGGCTGGTAGCACAGTGGATAAGGTGCCGGCCTGCGAACCCAAAGGTCGCAGGTTCGATTCCCCAGCCAGGGCACATTACCAGGTTGCAAACCAGGTCTCCAGTCAGGTCTGTGGCTGGAGGCAGGTGAAAGGCAAGCAACCATACATTGATATCTCTCTCCCTCACTGCGTCTCTCTCTTCCACTCTTTCTAAAAATAATGAAATAAAATCTTTAAAAAGAAAAGAAAAGAAAAGGTCCTTGAATCCACATCAAAGAACTGTTTGGAAGCTCGGGCTCTAAGGTAGTGAGTTTAAACTGAACACATAAGCCCTAGCTGGTGGCACAGTGGATAAGGTGCCAACCTGCAAGCCCAGAGGTCACTGATTTGATTCCCCAGGGCACATAACCAGGTTGCAAGCCAGGTCTCCAGCCAGATCTGTAGCTGGAGGCAAGTGAAAGGCAACCATACATTGATGTTTCTCTCTCTCTCTCTGCCTCTCTCCCCTCCCCCTCTCTGAAAATAATTTTTAAAAATCTTAAAAATAAATAAGCCCTGGCTGGTAGCACAGTGGATAAGGCGCTGGCCTGTGAACTCAAAGGTCACAGGTTTGATTCCCAGCCAGGGCAACATAACTAGGTTGCAAGCCAGGTCTCCAGTCAGGTCTGTGGCTGGAGGCAGGTGAAAAGCAACCATACATTGACGTCTCTCTCCCTCTCTGCCTCTCTCTCTTCCCCTCTTTCTAAAAATAATAAAATAAAATCTTTTAAAACAAACAAATAAATAAATAAACTGAACACATAAAATATTTAACATTAAATATTAATTTTTAGTACATTACAGAAACATCTAAGGGGAAACTATTTTTTTCTCCTCTATTCTCCATACTTTTGACACCAGATGTTGGGATGGTGGGGGGGTGTTCTCACATCCAACAATTCTCCAATTCTCAACACACATTAACATAATGTCCTACAAATTTAACTCAATTCTGACATTACCTTCCTGGAGATATCATGTTATCACCCATACTTCTGACCCACCTGCTGTAAATCAGGGTTCTAATCTCTTTTTCAGCCTCCATAATTTGCTAGAATAGCTCATAGAACTCAGGGAACATTTACTTGCATTTACTAACTTATTGTAAAAGGATACAACTCAAAATAGCCAGATGGAAGAGATGCATATGACAAGGTATGGGGAAGAGGCCAGAAGTTTCTTTTCTTTTCTTCTTAAGTTTAATCTTATTTTTTTAAAGATTTTATTTATTATTTTTAGAGAGAGAGGATGGGAGAGAGGCAGAGAGGGAGAGAGACATCAATGTGTGGTTGCCTTTCACCTGCCTCCAGCCACAGACCTGACTGGAGACCTGGCTTGCAACCTGGTTATGGGCCCTGGCCCATAACCAGCCAACCAGCGACCTTTGGGTCTGCAGGCCGGCACCAATCCACTGAGTCACACCAGCCAGGGCTAAATTTAATCTTTATTGTATTTTCCCCATTACCTTTTCACCCCTATATACCTCCCCCTCCCCCAAGTTTCCATGTGCTCTCTAGGTGAGCTACCTTCTTGGTGTCTCCACCAATTCACCAACCGGCTAACTCATCAAATCTGTCGTTCAAGAATTTTCATAGAGCTTAATCGCCAGCACCCCACTCCCTCCTATCCCACCTCCTAGAGGACAGGGCAGCAGGGGATTGGGGTTGGGTGGGAGGAATGAGGCTTAATTTTCCAATCCGCTAATCACTTTTTTCTGGTGATCAGTCCCACCCAGTCACTCACTAGCATAAACAGATGTGCTCAGAAGGGGCTCCTAATGAAATAAAAGACATTCCTATCCCTCGGAAGGTTTTAGGAGCGCTGTGCCGGGGACAAAGCCCAAAAACAATTTCTTATTATAAACTCTGCAAATACTGATAATGAAGAAATCAATGAAAGGACGGGATGGGAACTCTTCCCCAAGGCTTAGGAAGCCCTGAAACGTATATGCATATCCCCACATGTGCCTCTGAAAATTCATCTAGTTGTACGCACACTTCTGTGTGTGCTTTATTGCTTGATTGATTGATTTAGATTTTATTCATTATTTTTAGAGAGAGAGGAAGGGAGGGAGGAAGAAAAGGAGAAAAACATTAATGTATGGTTGCCTTTCACCTGCCTCCCCCTGGGGACCTGGCTTGCAACCTGGGTACGTGTGTGCTTTAAATTTTACTTACAAAAAAAAAAAAAATCTACGTGAATGTACATAGATGGGAGAGTCCACAGCCCTCCTAAAGATTCTCAGTGAGGTCCAAGACCAAAGAAAGGCTGTAAGCTACCGGTATGGTGAGACGCTAGCAGAGTTACTGCACCACCACAGCGGGCGCC
This sequence comes from Noctilio leporinus, assembly GCA_004026585.1. NCBI lineage: Eukaryota > Metazoa > Chordata > Mammalia > Chiroptera > Noctilionidae > Noctilio > Noctilio leporinus. The sequence continues at coordinate 111,995 of PVIW01001855.1, forward strand.
CCTCGCCTAAACGCGCGGCGCAGCGGACGCGGAGGGATGCCAGCGCTCCGGGGCTCGGCAGAGAGGAAAGGAGACTGGGCGGGGAGGACCCAGGAGAAGAGGGCCTGGCACTCACGCCCGCTTCTTGAGGTGATGCCGCGTGATCAGCCCTTCGTCTATCACAGCCCCGACCACCCGGTGCTTCAGTCGCCGCTCCCGGGTCAACACCCGCCGTCGCTTGAACAGCTTCTTCTTCAGCTCCTGCAGGGAAGGAAGATGCCAATCAGACGGAGGCCGCGCCTCGCGCCCCGGGAACCCCGCACCCGGCGACTCTGGCCTGTCGATCCCATCTCGGACAGGCCTAGAGAGTTCCCGGAGGTTTGGGAACCAAGTCGGCGCTCCCACACAGTCACCGTTCGCGGCCGGTTGATCTTCCCTCCCGGTCCACCCATGGCTGAGCAGCTGCGCGGGCTTCGGGCCGCGCTTCCGCCCGACTCGGGGTCCACGCGGACCACGCCCATCAGCCTCCTGCCAGCCAATCGCAGCTCGGGGGCGGGCCCTGCTGCTATATAAGGGAGCTCGGCCGGCCCAGGGGCCTTTCGGAGCGCGGTTGCTGCGTAAGTCGGTTATTGGTTTGGGAACTGGGTGAGCAACGGTTCTGGGCGGGGCTTGCTGACCCTCCTTTTCTTGGCGGGGGTCGGGTGTGCTGTCCCGATCCCCGTAATGTATGGAGGCAGAGGAACAGGGCTCCGGCCCCCTCGGCGTCATGTCTTCGGTGCCGGCAGTTTCCAGTCTGCCGGTTCTATCCTCAAGCGCCGGGACACTGGTGCCCAAGAAGCGGGGCCGAACCGAAGTTCTGCGGGCTGCTCCACGGGGTACTCATGCGTCCTTTCGTTTCAGGTCTGTGAAGCCGCCCCAGGGCCAGAGCTGTCGTATCTCCTCCCTTTCCACTCCCGTTGCAACTAATAAAGGCCGTTTGTGGCACTGTAGGTGTGTGTGCGCGCCCGCGTGTTTTTTCCGAGGCGGTGGAGTTAGGCTGTCCGCGTTACTCCGCAGGGCCAAGTTTGCCGGGCTCCCCTTGTATCTCAGGCTTCTGCGGCCGTGAGGGCGACGTTTCGTGTTAAGCTCTCGGGCAGATCTCGCCGGCTCCTCCGGATGGCCGCGCTGCGCCGAATCATCCGCTGGGTGACCCTGGCTGCGGGGACACGCCGCGCCTCGGCGGGTAGGAAAGCTGGAGAATGGGGAGGGCGCGGTGGTGTTCCGGGAGTCTACTCCCTGTAGTGTGGCCCTTAGAAGCTGAGGGTACGTTGCGCTGTTTTGCAGCAGTTTGCTAGAACTGGGGCGCCGATGACACATGCCTTCCACTCGTCCACAGGCTCCCTGGCTGGTAGCTGCCTGGCGGACCGCTGCCTCTGGGACAAGCTCCACGCCCAGCCCCGTCCGGGCAGCGTCCCCACCTTCGACTGGTTCTTTGAGTACGAGGAAGTCCAGGGGCTCCTGCAGCCATTGCTGCAAGGGGCCCAGGCTGCCTGTCCACTGCGGGTGTTAGACGTTGGCTGTGGGACCTCGAGCCTGTGTACAGGCCTCTACACCAAGTGCCCACACCCCGTGGATGTGCTGGGGGTGGACTTCTCTCCTGTGGCTGTGGCCCACATGAACAGCATCCTGGAAGGTGGCCAGGGGCAAACCCGTCTGTGTCCTGGGCACCCTGCCTCCCGCCTCCGATTTTTGCAAGCTGATGCCCAGAACCTGGAGCCAGTGGCTTCCTCGGGCTCCTTCCAGCTAGTACTAGACAAGGGCACCTGGGATGCTGTTGCCCGGGGTGGTCTGTCTGGGGCTTACCGGCTGCTCTCAGAATGCCTGAGGGTCCTAAGCCCCCAGGGAACCCTAATTCAATTTTCAGATGAAGACCCTGATGTCCGGCTTCCCTGCTTGGAGCAAAGATCCCAAGGCTGGACTGTGACAGTGCAGGAAATAGGCCCTTTCAGGGGCATCACCTACTATGCTTACTTGGTTCAAGGCTCCCGTTGAAGACTTTTGTCTTGACCCTACAGTAAGGAAAGGTGGAGGCAGCTTTATCTTTGCAAGATGGCTGGAAAAGGAGGATTTCAGTCCAGGCTTCCACATTTACTAGGTAGGTGCACACAGTATTGACTGTTTCTGTGCCCCAGTTTACTCCTCAGCAAAGTAGGAATAATACCTGGAGTTAATGGATTATGTACAATGATAACTGAAACATTTAGCAGGACCTGGCCCAAAATGAGTGCAGAATAGAGATCTGAATGAATCATTCCCCACCCCCAGCTAAATGGAACTTCTAGAGGCAGCAGATAAGACTTTATTAATTCCAACCCAATGGCCTAGCCTCCTTGCTCATTTTTCTCACCTGTAAAAGGTGAAAATTGTGAAAGGATGGGTAGAAGAGCTCCATAAACCTAGGTGAAATGTTAAAGGAGGGAGAGCAAACGATACTTACCCTCAAAGCTCCTGGGAGGCAAGAGATGGAGGTGTTCCACAAACTGGCTTCTGCAGCCACGGGAGACTGTTGGATCCCACAGAGGACAGCGACAGGCTGCTTCCTCACACACTGTGTCCCGGGGAATCCAGGAGGCATCTTGCTCTACCTGTTCGTGCCCCCAGCTGAGTCCCGGGGTAATGGTTTGTAAGGGAGACCTGGGGTCCAGTGGGCTCCATGTCCAGCCTGGGTTGAAAGAGTCCATGGACAGTAAAAAATACTCCTGATGCATTGAATCTTTAAAAAATAAAATGAGCCTTGGCTGGTGTGGCTCAGTGGATTGAGCACCAGCCTGCAAACGGAGGGGTCACCAGCAGTTCAATTTTCAGTCCAGGCACAAGCCCGGGTTGTGAGCCAGGTCCCCTCGTTCAGGGCATGAGAGAGGCAACCACACATTGATGTTTCTCTCCCTCTCTTTCTCCCTTCCCCTCTCTCTAATAAATAAACTACTTAAAAATAAAATGAACTTGTGATACTTGTTTCACTTCGGATCAAATGTTCTGCCTTTTCCTTAAAAATAAAAAATTCATGATTTTGTAATTTGTGCCTATAAAATAGTAATACAGCAATTATAATGAAATGCCTAACCTCATGGCCTCAGTTTCCTCTAAAAGGAAAAGTATCTCCATCATGGATTTTGAAAATCTTGAGGTAAAAGTGCTTATAGCACAGTGCCTGGCACACAGTAAATGACAAAGGAAAAAAAAAGTTTCTATAACAATAAATAGACATAGTAAAAGAGCTGTAAAAGAAGACATCCCACCTCGGCTGATGTGGGTCAGTGGATTGAGTGCCAGCCTGCAAACTGAAGGGTTGCCAGTTGATTCCCAGTTAGGGCACATGCCTTGGTTGCAGGCCAGGTCCCCAGTTCGGGGTGTGCGAGAGGCAACCACACACTGATGGTTTCCATCTCTTTCTCCCTCCCTTCCCCTCTTTCTAGAAAAAAAGAAAATTCCCAAATGTTAACTTACCTCTGGGCAGTTAGATTTGAGGTAATTTTATTATCTTTTCCACCACAACAAACTAAATCTTTTAAAATGATAAAAACACATATTCCTGGCTGGTGGCTTAGTGGATAAGGCACCGGCCTGCGAACCCAAAGGGTGCTGGTTTGATTCCTGGTCAGGGCACATGCGTGGGTTGCGGGCCAAAGGCAGCCAGCCACACCTTGATGTTTTTCACCCTCTCTTCTCCCTCCCTTCCCTCTGAAAAATGAACAAAATCTTTTTTAAAATACATATTTAAAGGCATAGCCAACCCAACATTGGAACTGCCCTCTAAAATTCAACTATGAGAACCACTTTGGCCTTTCTCTACCATCTCAACATTTTTCTTCACTATATTTACTGAATGTCTGTGTGCCTGGCACTGCTTAATGCAAGGGATACAACTGAGTTTTCCATCTTGGTCCTTCAAACCTGCCACCTCCCTCACCTGGCTCTTCACTTTGGTCCTGAAAGAAGACTTGGGCCTCTTCTTTCTCATCATCAGCGAGCAACAGCCGCTCCTCATGGGGCCATTGGAGCTCCCCACTCTCTTCAGGTATCTCAGAAGCTTCTACCACAATGGAAGGCAGATGGGTCTTTTGAGAGACAACCTGCATAGGACAGCAGGGGTCTTGGGTGAAACTGGATGATGAGCCAGCAGCAGGATACCAGGTGGGGAGGTACTAACCTGAACATCCTGATGACCTTCATCTCTGTCAGTTTCTTCTCTGTCCTTCCAGAGAGGGTTGGTCAGCCTAGGATTTTCTGGGTGCTGGAAGAAGCCTGGGCTACCTCTAGGCCAAGGCGCATCCTCACTGTTCCCTGGCACAAGGTCCATGGCTGCTAATTTTTAGGGTGCAGGGTGGTTGAACTCGGAGCCGAGTTCTGAACCCTGCCCAATGCACCCTGTGGACTGCTCCTTTAATCTTCCTTGGAGTCTGGCTCCTTAATCGCTTCTAAGGAGAGCAAGATGACATGCTAGGAGATTATGGGCTTTCCAGGTAGAGGGGAAATCCCAAGACTGGGATAAGAGCTTTATTTCTACTCACTCCCAGTGACACTGATAAAGGTGGTAGGGTTATTCACAAGGGCATTCAGATTAAGCTCTGTGAGAGAAGAGACTTGATAACAAACTTGTAACATCCTGGTTCCTTTGGTGACTTTCCCAAATTGACATACTTCCTTGTAACTTTTTCATGAACATATATATGGTGTTTACTATTTTTCATGAACTGTTTTTTTAATTAAAAATTTTTTAAAGATTTTATTTCATTATTTTAAGAAAGAGGGGAAGGGAGAAAGGCAGAGAGGGAGAGAGACATCAATGTATGGTTGTTTTTTACCTGCCTCCAACCACAGACCTGGCTGGAGACCTGGTTGGCAACCTGGTTATGTGCCCTGGCTGAGGAATCGAACCTATGACCTTTGGGTTCGCAGGCTGGCACCTTGTCTACTGTGCTAGGGCTGTCATGAACTATTTTAATGCTTTATGTGTAAACTCACCTAATTATCCTAAAACTGGGAGATAGAAACTGTTATCAGCCCCATTTTCCAATGCAAAAACTAGGGCATAAAGAAAACCCAAACAAACAAATAAAAAAAACTAGGGCAGAAAGAATTTAAATGACTGTCCAGACACAACTAAGGTGTTTTCTTCAAACTGGAATTTGATAAGTTACACAAAATCTAGAGTTTTCATGATTAAAAAAATAGATGTGCATGCCAAGGGTATAACATGAGAAATTTAACAAGTTTACATTTTTTTATGTATTGATTTTGAGAGAGAAACATCAGTCTGTTGTTCCATTTCTTTACGCATTTATTGGTTGAGTCTTGTATGTGCCCTGACCAGGGGCCCTGATGTTATCAGGATGATGCTCTAACCAACTGAGGTACCTGCCAAGGGCTTAGCAAGTTTGGGGAGAAGGTAGAGAGAAAGGGAGAGAAACATTGACATGAGGTTGATTACCTCTCCACATGCCTCCCAGGACCTGGCCTCCAATCCAGGCAGATGCCCTAGAGGGGAATCACACCTGTGACCTTTTGATTCACAGGCCAGTGCTCAATCCACAGCCACACCAGCCAGGGCCAGGTGGTGAGGGAAAAAAAAAAAAATTTTTTTAAGCAGCCAGTGAAATGCATAAATTAGCATCGATGTTTTCTCTAAAATAAAAATAAAAAATAAAAGCAGACGACACGCACTCCCATTCGCAAATTCATGACAACAGGCCTGAGCTGTGCCATCGGTGCCAAAACCTTGACAACTCAGCTCAATCTTCTGGGCCAAATCTATATTTAAGGAGCTCCAGCTTCTAAATAGTCCTGATTGGGCTTCTCTAGCCCAGCCCTTTTCTATGGTGTCCTCTGTGGGCCGCTCTAGCCTGCTCAGGAGGCCGTGAGACGCGTGCCGCCCTTTCTAGACTGCGGGAGGCTGCAGAGGTCGCCTCGTTCACCGCCCTCGTTCACCGCGCGGTCGGCTATGGGGTCCTTGCGTAAAGCGCTGATCGCAGTTGCAATACTGGGTGCGTGGGCTGGCGTGGGCTCCTCGCTCTTTGCCCTCGTGACCCCGGGAGAGGAGCGGGTTCAGGCAATGCGGAAGGTGCGAGCAATGGGAATCAGAGGTGGGGGTGGGAGTGGGGGGCCCGGCGGAGAGCCGGGAGCTGACAGGGGGGAACTGCGAACCTCTCTCCCACAGGAGATGCCGAGGCAGGACCTGCGGAGCAGGGAAGAGGAGGCCAGGACCCAACAGTTAGTGCTGGCTACTCTGCAGGAGGCGGCTGCCACGCAAGAGAACGTGACATGGAGAAAGAACTGGATGAGCAGCGGAAAGTCAACGTGAGCCGGGACCAGAACTGCTGGGCACTGGAGCTCCGCTCTGGCGCCAGAGTTCGAGGCGGCTGTTCTCTTTGGACTTGGCGGGTAGCCGGGGCAGGGGAGCTGCTGCCCCCCGAAACCCTGCACTGACTGCGCGTTCACGTTCTTATCACTGGCCAGACTCATCGTTCGTGTCGAACTTAAGGAACCAGTAAATCATGTTCCTCCATCCTAGAGAGTGAGCCGTGGGGTCTGACGCCTGTAAAAGTAGCGTTCTGGGGGGTCGGTTCTGCCGGCGGGGTTGACTGCTGGTCCCTCCTGCCCCGCTCCCCACGTGAGGCTGCAAGCCAATAGGCACAGCGAAACACAATTCAGGTCATGTGATCTGGGTGTACTCTGGGAGAGAGTCTTGAAATCAGAACTGTCCTGGGAAATCTTGTAGCAGTAGAGAAGCCCATTGAGGACACTTTATGGGCTTTCCTGTCTTTGGAGTGAGGTTGGAGTGGGGCTTCTAGACTTAGCATGGGCCAGATGGCTCCTGTGGTCCTTATTGAACCTTTGGAGCCCATTTGTTTGTAGTGAAAGTGGGCTTTCAGGTGATCTTGATTCAACTCCCGCATGTTAAACACCTCTCTGAGCCTCAGTCCGTTTTATAAAAGGTGATCATTTCCTTAAGGGTTGTCAGATTTAGAAAACTGGAGTGCCTGGCTGAGCAGCCTCCCAATAAATAGTGGGGCTTTTCCCTCAAGGTTTTCATTGTAGTAATGTCCCATTTCTGAGTTCAATTTTAGGATCTACTGGAAATGCCACTTAAGGGATGATGAGGCAAAGCTATCACTGGGGTCACAGCCCCATAGTCAAGTCTATTTGCTTGGCTCCCCTTTGGCTATTTTATATCCTTGCAATACAAAAAAAAGGCTGTTTTTATTCAATTTAGACAGACTGCTAAATACACTGGAGGTATAAACCCAGATAAGAATATTGGTGCTGTTTTCAGCTGCTGGATGAAGTCATAAGCTGAATATATGTCATGTGTGACCTTTACAGTGTGTGTGGTCCTTTCATAGGTGGGGAAAGAGGAAAGTCAGCAGCTGTTGAGGGAACCCTAGGTTGAAATATCAGCAGCAGTGAGGCAGACTCTGATAAAGGTGTTTGGCAGTTCAGGGCCTGAGCCCTAGAGTTGGGCTCCCCAGGATCTATAACCTGTGTCAGTTTGGCTAAATCATATGGTTCAGTGGCCCCATCTCCAATAGGATAATTGTACCTCTTCATAGGCAACAGTGCATTCATAGTTCAGTTAATACTTGTAAAAGTACTTTAAAATGTGTGGTACATCTTAAGTTTACAATACTTTTTAGTGCAGAAGATACGCAGTTGTGAAGGTCATTAATGTTCCTCAACATTTAGGAATGGCCACAATAAAAAAAATTACCCTTTTAGTAGTTAGTAGTTACGGGGGACTTATTTGATTCCAGACACTATGCCAAAGTACCTTTTATCCATATTGTGTAACCCCCCAATTGGCATCTACTGGCATCTCTATTTTACTAAAGGAAAGCAGGCTTCAAAACGTCAAGGCATGCAGCTAATAAGGATTTCAGGCTTATGCCCAATGCCTTACCGAAGAGGGCCAAAGGTGCTATTCCCCACCCTCCACCACCTCTCCCCCTTCAATTTCCCCAGCAACTGAGCAGACCCAGAGATTAGAAAGAAGTCTCATCAGTATCTATTCTAAAAGCATTCCCTTTAGATTCTTCCCCTGCCTCAGCTTGGTCCCTCCCCACCATTTACGAAAGAGCTCGCATAAAGAGAACTCAGAAGATCTATTTATTAGCAAGGAGGTGTCAGTGCTTTATCAAAGATGAAGAGGTCAGACAAGGATGGTGGGATAAAGGCCTCAGCTGGGACATTTCTTGGCCACAATGAGGACAGCAGAAGGCACAAGTCCTGCAAGTGGAAGAAAAACAGGTTTAAACCACATGTACCTGCCTTTTGTCTCCCCAAATTCCTGGCTCACACTACCTCCACAAGTCCCTTCTCTCTGCATGCCTTCCTTTCTCAGGTATGTCCCTTATCACACCCAAGTCCTGCTTCAGGTCCCACATGTCCTCATACCCAGCTCCTGCAGAGGCCGCTCCATGTCAGCCTCTGAGAAGGCCCGCCGGGGGAAGCCACTGAGCAACTGCACAGGGTCCCGGCCACCCCCAGGTTCCTCCCCACGGTGGAGCTCCACATAGAGCCTAACAGCTGCCAGCTGTTCCCGTGCCCGGAACGTCTGGGTCAGCGAAGTCCCATCTGGCAGCCTGACCTAGAGAACAAGTGAAAGACCATGGTGAGTATCAAAACTGGGTGAGGTTCCCAAGTAAAGAAAAGAAGAGCAAAGCTGGCTCCCCTTTCCACTCAGATACAATGACTGTTAAAAATGCCTAATGACTGGCCCTGGCTGGTAGCACAGTGGATAAGGCGCCAGCCTGCAAACCCAAAGGTCGAAGGTTCGATTCCCCAGCCAGGGCACATAACAAGGTTGCAAACCAGGTCTCCAGTCAGGTCTGTGGCTGGAGGCAGGTGAAAAGCAACCATACATCGATGTCTCTCTTCCTCTCTGCCTCTCTCTCTTGCCCTCTTTCTAAAAATAAATAAAATATTAAAAAAAAAAAAAAAGATGTTTAAAAAAAAAATGCCTAATGAACAGCCCTGGCTGGTGGCTCAGTGGATAGGCACCAGCCTGCGAACCCAAAGGTTGCTGGTTTGACTCCCAGCCAGGGCACATAACCAGGCAGCACGCCAGGTCCATAGCTGGAAACAGGTAAAAGGCAACCATACATTGATGTTCCTCTCCCCCTTTGCATTTCCCCCATCCCCTCTCTCTGGAAATAATAAGTAAAATCTTAATTTAAAAAAAAAAAAACAATGAATGAACAACTACTTAGGTTCTGCTTTACCAAGTACTGAAGAGAGATACTCTCCTCAACAATTTAAGAAAGATAAGGTTATACAAAACTATTTCAATAAATAATCATAAATGAATGTTAGCTTTGCAAACAGCTATGTAATAAACCCAATGACAGCATGAGTAAATGAAGAGGTAACTGCTGAGTAAGAGGAAGACAGGGATTTATATAAGATGGACAAGTGAAATTTGATAAGAGCAGAGGAGGTAGGATTTCAAAAGTCATTTACTAAAAAGGGAGAGGTTTGGCAAAGGAAACATAACTGAAAAGAGTTCTGGCCTACCGGCTTTCCAGGCCAACAGAGGGGTTCCCAGAGCAAGAAGCAGAATCTGTACCTGTATGCGACACTGGTCATACTCTCGCTTGGTGGGAGGCTCCTGGCTGGGAGAAGAGGGAACAGGTCCTGGCTCTGTTGGTGGGGACGGCTGAGAACTCACACTACCACCATACTGGAGAACAAAGTAAAATACTGGGTCAGGCCCCCACCCTCAGGAGAAATACTGTGTAAGCCCATCCTGTCCCGCTGGTGCAGACCATGGGATGTATTAGCTCTACCAACTCCATTACCTTCCATGTCTTCCCAATCACCTACCTTCTTAGCTCTCTCTGCTTTGTCTCTTTCAATCTTTTCTCGGACTCTTTGCCTGAAATGCAAACAGAAAGAAAGTAGGTCGGGTGCTGAGAAAGCAAATGCTGACTCCCTTCACATCTCTTATCTAACATCCCTGGCACCCAGACCTGGCTGCCAACTCTTCAGCCTTTTCCCTCCTCCGCTCCTCTGCTGCGCGGCGCATCTCATCTTCCTGTAGTCGCTGTCTGGCGGCTGACAACTCTTGCCCTTGTCTTCTGCGCTGCCGTTCCCGTTCCAAGGCCTCCCGCTCCTCTCTTTCTTCCCGCTCCCGCTGTTTCTGGGCCACCAGCTCCAACATCCTGAGTTGCAAAAAGGAATCAGCTCAAGAACAGTGAACATGGACTGGGAAGGTGACTTTATGACAAGGGACTCAGAAAACACAATCAGGGACCCTGTGTCTGGAGACAGATGAAAGCAACATAAAGGGAAATGCCAACAAAGGGCAGCGGGAATGTGAAAAATTCGACATTTGATCAGACTGCATACTGGGGAGTGGTGGAAGGTGACCCTCAAACAGACACGGTTGTTCCTTACCTCTTTGTCTGTTCCTGTCTTTCCTCTTCAGTCAAAGTGGGTTTGCCTTCTTCCGTGGCGGACCCAGGTCCTACAAACAAGCGATCGGTATTATTACCAATTCATCCCGCTCGGGCCCTCCTCAGTCATTACACCGTGTCCCTCTGTCAGAACCTTCGGGGCCACTTTGCTCCGACGAGGTGGGTTCCTGTCCCAGAATATGTCCAAGTGGGGTCGCCAGCGGCTCGTCCACATCCGGGTCGTCTTCGTGCTCCATCAACCTGGCAGAGGCAGTTGGGACGGAGGTCAACACCGAGGATGCTCCCCCAAGTCCCCTGTCCCCTGCCACCGCGTGTGAGTGCTCACCAGTCCATGGCGGCCTCGATGCCCTGGTTCCCTGTGAGGGCCAGAGCCTTCTCCCTGAGGGCAGAAACACCGTGAATAGCGCCCACGAGCCATGATGACGGTCAGGTTGGGGCGCAGAGCCTGAGTCCAGGCGGGGGGAAAGGCCCCGACACGCCCGCGACCCCCGCGGGCCGGGGTTAGGTACAGGGGCTCCCTTACGCGCGTCCCCTGGGGAAGCCCATCTCGATGAGACTCTCCAGAGCCGTCAGCTCCGCCATGACGCTGCCAACGCCGCCTCCGCGGGGCCCTGCGGGGACAAGAGGAGGGCGAGGGAGTCAGCGCGGGCGCCGGCCCGCGGGCAAGCCCACCCCCGACGGCCGCCACCGGGGCGTTCGCTCACTCACCCGACCCCGGACCCTCCGCGGACACCGACGAGAAGAAAGCAGACGGGAAGCGGAAATGCCCGGATCTGTTTGGGTCACGTGAAGGAGGACAGGGACGGGGGCCTCGGAGAGTCAGAAAGCACGGGGCGGGCGGGGCGCCGCCGAGCTGGCGGTGCAGTAGGTTACAGCGTCCTCGCCCTGAGGGAGAGTTGCTGGTTCTGTCCCGGGTCAGGGCACAAGCAAGAAGCAACAATGAATGGATGTAAGTGGGACAACATGCTGCTCCTGAGCTCTCTCCCTCCTTCTATCTCTCCCATCTCTCTAAAATCAATAAACAAGCCCCGAGCCAGTAGGGCTCAGTTGGTTGGAGCGTTGTCCTCTGGTAACTGAAAGGTTAAGGGCTCCCTACGGATCTGGGCACATACCTACGTTGCGGTTTAATCCTCGGTCAGGGCGCGTCCGTCTCCAGGTGGGATGCATTCCCTGCTGGAGGCAACCAATGGATGCTTCTTTCTTTCCCGTCCTCTCTTAAAAGCAATGAAAAAATGTCCTCAGGCGAGGATGAAAAAATAAAAATAAATGTAATCAGCCCTGGCTGATGTGGTGCAGTGGATTGAGTGCTAGCCTGTGGACCAAAGGGTGGCTGGTTCAATTCCCGGAAGTCAGGGGCACATGCCTGGGTTGTGAGCCAGGTCCCCAGTTTGCGGGTGTGTGAGAGGCAACCACACGTGGATGTTTCTCTCCCTCTTTCTCCTTCCCTTCCTGTCTCTCTAAAAATAAATAAATAACATGTATAAATAAATAAAATCAATAAACAAGTAAAAATTTTAAAAGATTTTATTTTTTAAATTTTTATTATTTTTAGAGAGAGGGCAAGAGAGAGAGACATCAATATATGGTTGCCTGTTTTCACCTGCCTCCAGCTACAGACCTGGCTGGAGACCTGGCTTGCAACCTGGTTATGTGCCCTGGCTGGGAATCGAACCAGCGACCTTTGGGTTCACAGGCTGGTGCCTTATCCACTGTGCCATCAGCCAGGGCATAACTTTTTATTTTTTTAAATTAAAGAAAGAAAGCACAAACATGGCCCTTTTGTCAGGACCAGCACAGGCAGGGCAGGCATCGTGTGGGAATCTGACAGCGATATAGCCCCTAAACTGGGACTCTGGACAGCAGTGGGGAAGAAGGTGTGGCCCTGACACGGGTAGGTGGAATGAAGCCAGCTCCTAATAATGGTCCCTTGGCCAACCGGTTGGGAAGTTACAGCACTGTTTATTAGGAGCCCTAGAAATACGCATGCTATTTGACCCACTCAGCCTCTTCGGGGAATTGTTTACAAAACACAGTATCTTATCCTGTCATCACTTCCCTGCTTAAAAATTCCATGACACCCCACTCATTTAGGAGGACATTTAAATGCTGGTGGTCTGGCTTCCTCCTGTTCCCACCTTTTTTTTTTTTTTTCCTTTTGTTGTTTTTGTTTTGTTTTGTTAGAGCTGCATCTGTAAAGTGAGGGTAACAATGGCACCTACCTCAGGCGCCTGGCAAGACTGTATCATGTAAATGTTAGTAGTTAGTGTGCAGTTTCATCTCCCACCACTGGAGGGTAACTTGAGCTTATTGCAAAGCAGGTCCTCCTCCTCCTGGCCTACAAGACCCTCTGCCTGGATGTCCTGTCTCCTGTGGGTTTGGTTAACTCCCAGTCAGTTTCTGGTCTGGACTCTGGATTTACTTTCTTTCTTTGTTTTTCTGCATGTTTGTTTTTAAAATTTCTTTAAAAGATTTTACTTATTATTTTCTGAGAGAAAGGCAGGGAGGGAGGAAGAAAGGGAGAGAAGCATCAATGTATGGTTGCCTTTCACCTGCCTCCAGCTAAGGACCTGGCTGGAGACCTGGCTTGCAACCTGGTTATGTGCCCTGGCTGGGGAATCGAACCAGGGACCTTTGGGTTCACAGGCTGGCACCAATCCATTGAGCCATGCCAGTCAGGGCTGTTTTTAAATTTTTTAATACTTTATTTGAGCCAAACTGATGGCATGGAGCAAGATTTCAAATGCTCCCTAGGTTTGCTTTCCAAGAGAAGCCTGCCTTGCCTTCGCCCCACTTTACCTCCCTACTTCAGTAATTACCCCATTAAGCATTTATACTCCTGCTGTGTAGCACTTGTTAAGTACTTAGCCCCACAACCTAGGCAGTTAGTAGGAGGGAGAGTAACAATAAGTTACTGATATTGATAATATATACACTAGAAACTTTTAGATGATTAATGCATACTTAATCATCATAATAATCCCTATGATGTAGATAGCATTATTAGTCACAGGAAACAGACACAGAAAGATGAGATAATTTACCTAAAGTCACACAATTGGTACCTAGCAGAGCTAGGATTCAAACCCTAGTGAATTTTTTTTTTAATATTTTATTTATTATTTCCAGAAAGAGAGGAAGGGAGAGAGGCAGAGAAGGAGAGAGGGAGAGAGGGAGAGAGGCATCCATGTACGGTTGCCTTTCACCTGCCTCCAGCTACTGACCTGGCTGGAGACCTGGCTTGCAACCTGGTGATGTGCCCCGGCTGGGGAATCGAACCTGCGACCTTTGTCAAACCCTAGTGAATTTAGTGACTACAGTGTGTGTTCACTATGCTATGTTGCATCTCCAAGGTAGAGTGAAGCACATCAGCTTTAAAGTTGGGAAACTTGGCCAAAGGTCGCAGGTTCGATTCCCCAGCCAGGGTACATAACAAGGTTGCAAACCAGGTCTCCAGTCAGGTCCGTAGCTGGAGGCAGGTGAAAAGCAACCATACATTGATGTCTCTCTCCCTCTCTGCCTCTCTCCCTTCCCCTCCTTCTAAAAATAATGAAATAAAATCTTTAAAAAAAAAATGTTTAAAGTTGGGAAACTTGGGCCCAAATCCTAACTCAACTCCCTACATGGGCCTTCAAATCATTTAGAACCTCAAATTTCTCATCTGCGAAAAGGTGATACCATCTCTTGGAATGATTGTGAAGATTGATAATACATGGAAAGCATGTCTTTTTAAAATAAAATGTATTGGAATGGCACTGGTTAACAAAATTATACAGGTTCCAAAATTATACAGTGTGCACAATTCCACACCGTATCTGTACACTATTGTGTAAGCATGTCTTTAATAATGAGATAGTTAACCTTCACTGTTTTCAAATGGATAAATGATGAGGATACAGGAAGCAAAATTAAAAAGTATTCACTGAAGTGTGATAAGTGTATTTTAGATAACTGTATTCTAAGTTTATTCTAGAAGTCACATAATAAAAGAATGATTAAATTGTATAGTACTGCCTCTTTGACCTACTTCCAAATAAATACCCTATAGAAATACACAAACACAGGACTTCTAGCCAAGATGGAGGCATAGGTAGACACTCATTGCCATCCTCCACAATGACAAGAACTACAACTACCTCAAAACTAAAAAACACCCAGAACTACCAGAAAAATCAAACCACAAGGAAGTCCATCAAAGACATAAAGGAAGCCCTAGCTGGTAGCACAGTGGATAAGGCGCCGGCCTGCGAATCCAAAGGTTGCTGGTTTGATTCCCAGCCAGGGCAACATAACCAGGTTGCAAGCCAGGTCTCCAGCCACATCCATAGCTGGAGGCAGGTGAAAGGCAACCACACATTGATATTTCTCTCCCTCTCTGCCAGTCTCCTTTCCCCTCTCTCTGAAAAAAAAAAAAAAAGACATGAAGAAACAACACTCATTCAGACAGATGGAAGGGTGGAACTGGGCCCAGAGGGCAAGGTGGGGCAGAGAAAGCCGTGGTAGTGAGGCAGTGGCTGTGGCTGGCTGGCAGAAAGTGCAGTCACTTATTATAAAAGGCTTGAGGGGGGAGCATCTGGGAATCAATCCCAGCCCCAGACCAGAAAGCACAGCTCACGTGGATAATAAAGCCTCACCGCTTGTGACTGAAAACCAGTGAGGGTTGGAGTGGAGAAAGAAATTGCGGGTCTCTCAGCAGAGTCTGTGTGTTTAGAGGCCCTCACAGTCCTAGAACATCTGCAAACCCACCCACTCTGGGAACCACAACCAGGGCAACAGCTAGAGAGGTGCCTGGCCCATACAGGAAGCAGGAAAAGTGCCTGGAAAAGGGACAAGTACTGAGCAAGTGGCACTGTCGCCTCTCAGACCCTCCCCCACATACAATGCCATAACGTGGTAAAACAGATTGCATCACACTAATGAATACCTAAGGCTCCGCCCTTATAACATAACAGGTACAACAGCTCTACCAAAGGCACAGAGGCAAACACAGGAACTTATCAAGTTAAGGAGATAGAGAAGTATAGCCCAAAAGAGGGAGCAGATCAAGATTCCACTGGGAGAACTAAGCAATGAGGAGGTGGTCAACATAAGAGGTGCAGAGTTCAAGACACTGCTGATAAAGATGCTCACAGACTTGACAGACATGCTTGAGCATAGCAAACGTGTAAGGGAAGAAGTGAAGGCTATGCTCAGTGAAATGAAGGAAAACCCGAATGAAACCAATGGTGAAGGGAAGGAAACCAGGGTTCAAATAAATGATTTGGAACATAAGGGCAACATAAACAGTCAACCAGCACAGAATGAAGAAACAAGAGTTGAAAAAAAACAAAAACAAGAAGAGGCCCTGGCTGGTGGATTGGTGCCGGCCTGTGAACCCAAAGGTCACTGGTTGGATTCCCCAGCCAGGGCACATAACCAGGTTGCAAGCCAGGTCTCCAGCCAGGTCCTTAGCTAGAGGCAGGTGAAAGGCAATCATACACTGATGTTCCTTTCCCTCTCTGCCTCCCTCCCTTCCCCTTTCTGTAAAAATAATGAGTAAATTCTTTAAAAAAAAAAGAAAGAAAGAAAGAAAGGAATGGAAAGTCAGATAAAGTGTTTCCCAGACAAGGTAAAGCTAATGGATTTCATCATCACCAAACCATTATTATATGAAATGTTAAATGGACTTACCTAGGACAAAGAAGAGCAAAGCTATGAACATTAAAACAAAAACATACTAAGCACACAACCAGAATAGGAACAGAATCATAAGTATGGGGATCATTTTGGAGGGTTATCAGCTGGCAGGGGAAAGAGGGAGAAATGGGAAATGGTACAAGGATTAAGAAGCATAATCGGTAGGTACAAAATAAACAGGGAGATATTTAGTATAGGAAAGGGTAAAGCCAAAGAACTTACATGCACAACCCACAGACATGAACTAAGAGGGGTGGCACTGCTAGAGGGAAGGGAGCAAGGTGAGAAACACTGGGACAACTGTAACAGCATAATCAATAAAAAATATATTTAAAAAGGGGATGGATGTAATACAACAACAATAAAATTTTTAAACAAAGAAAAACAAAAAATATATTTAAAAAAATTAAAAAGTTAAAAATTAAAAAAATATATAATGGTCACAAGTCCTGCCAAAGGGGGGAGGGGGGTGGAAAAGAAGAAAGAAAAAAGAAAAGAAACAAATACACAAGAATACACAAACAAAGATGTCCATAAGTAAACACTGGAGACAACTTAAATGTTTCAATAGACAGTGATGGCCACTGTCAGTTAAGAAGTCTCCTCCTATGAAGAGTTATGCAACCTGCTGTGGCGGGTGTGACTCTGTGGATTAAGTGCTGACCTGAAAAGTTGCCAGTTCGATTCCTTGTCAGGGCATGTGCCTGGGTTGCTTTTAAGAGCCAGAGCAATGTTTCTTCAAATCACATTGATGTTTCTCTCCCTTCCTTCCTCTCTCTCTCAAAATAAATCTTTAAAAAAATGATTCATTCTTTAACTTAACTAAGGAGGCTATGATTTATCAAGAAGGAAAGTTGTCCATAAGAAACAAAGTGAGCCCTGGCTGGGGGCTCAGTGGATAAGGCTCCGGCCTGCAAACCCAAAGGTCGCTGGTTCGATTCCCAGCCAGGGCTCATAATGGGGTTGCAAGTCAGGTCTCCAGCCAGGTCTGTAGCTGGAGGCAGGTGAAAGGCAACCATACACTGATGTCTCGCTCCCTCTCTGCCTCTCTCCCCTCCCCTCTCTCTGAAAATAATAAATAAAACCTTTAAAAAAAGAAAAAAGAAATGTTTCTCTTTTGTTTTCTTTAATGTTGTTAAGGGGATACACAATAAACACAACCTGGGGGAAAAGGCAACCCCTTGGCATTATTATTTAATTTATTTATTTGTAAAGGGCCAGGTACCCAAGTTGACCCAGGTAGCAACTTGGGCTGTTCCTCTCCTCCCCACCTCGTGTCAGTCATTATTTCCACCTGCCTCAGACACAGGTGGATTCTGAGTCAGGTGTAGGCAACCTCAATGTCGAAACAAAAAGCAGGTGGAGTGGTCTCTAGCCTCAAACTCCCATCCTGCAGCAGCTTATTCTCAAAACCCCACTGAAGCCACCCATAGTGACAGAGACCTTCCAGAGTGGGTGACAGGGGTCGCTAACTAAAGCCAACAGGCCAAATATGGCCTGGGCACGTAAGGTTCATGAGCTAAGAATGGTTTTTACATTTTTATAAATGGTTACATGGTTATATAAGTACCTACATAATGTCTTCCATTTTATTCTCTGGAACCGCGGACCGAAATGATTCCTATCTTGTCTTTTTAGAAAAACTTAGCCGATCATTTCTCTCTACTTCCCCAGCTTCAGCCGGGAGCAGAGGAGACAGTCCAGGACCTGCCCGATCGCGGGGAGCGACGGCGTTCCGGGAGGCCCGGGGTGCGCAGGGCAGCGGCGCCCGCACCTCCTTCCCGAGCTCGGGCTGAGCTGGCTGCGCGGGGCTCTGCGTGGCCCCGATGCCCGCGGGCGGCTTCAGAGCCCCGCTGCGGGCGCGGCGGCAGGGCGGGCGCGGCGCGGACAGCCGCAGCGCTGGCGCAGGCAGAAGTGCCACACCAGGGCGCCGCAGCTCAGCAAGGCCAGCGCCACTGCCACCCCCACGGCCGCGTGGACAAGGCTGCGGGGCCGTGGGGGCACGGCCACCCGGCCGCACGGCCCGAAGGCAGGGCTGTCGGCAGCCTCCGGGCCCTCGCCACCCACCCCGGGCACGCTGCTGACTCCCGCCGCGTTAGAGGCCACCACGCAAACGACATAAGAGCCCCCGGGCTTCAGTCCCTTCAATTCTGCTTGGCGGACGGTAGAGTTGAGCAGGGGCCCCTTCTGGGGCGGCCCGCCGCCCTCCCAAAGCAGCAGCCAGTAGTGGTGGACCGGGGAGGAGGGGGCACACCAGTGCACCACCGCGCTGCCGGCGTCGGCCACCACCTGCACTTCTCCCAGGCGCGGCGGGGCGGGCGGCTCCGCGGAGCTCGAGAGCCCCGGGCACAAGCAGGTGGTCGGGCCTGCCCTCTGCAGCTGGTTGCACGGGACCTGCAGGTGGCGGCAGCGGTCGTAGTCACAGAAGACAGCTGGCAAAGGTGACCGCGGTATCTCATCTTCCTCTTCCTCTTCCAAGTATTGAGGGGTCAAGTGCTGCGTTCTGGGAACCAAGGAGAAGGCGACAGCCAGAAGCCACAGAAGACAGGGAAAGCCCAGCATGGAGTCTGGAAGGGAAGGGGGCAGATCAGTGCAGGCTACTCGGCCCTCCTGCTGCCCAGGCCCCCTGCCTCAGCAAAACCCCTGGGGGCAAGGAAACGCCCCTGGGGACGGAGACAACAGGAAAGAGGAGGGAATGAGACAGATACACTCATTTGCCAAGCAATTTCTGAACAACCTATGTGCTAGATTTCAGGCAAAAAGGAATAAAAAATTGGTGGGGCAGGAGAGAGATGGGTGAACAGCGAAGTAGGAAGTAGTAGAAACAGTTAATGAATAAACCAAGTGCTGGAGGGAGAAGAGAAGCAAAATGTTTACTCGGCAGAGGGAAGAAAAGTGGAGTCATTCCCGGAGAAAAAACCTAAGTGAAACAAGTGTCAGTCAACAACAGGCGCAAATGCCCAGAAAGGAACCGGAAGAGAAGGTAGAGATGGATGGGAGGGGGAAATAGGGACCTCACACCCCACCTATCCCAGGAGTCCTGGTTCTTGCCTGTTCCCCACCTATCCCACATCCCCCCCGGCCAGCCACCCGCAGCCTCTCACCAGTGTGCGGGCCTTGGAATCTGCCGCCAGAAGTCTGAATTTCAGGTCCAGGGCCCTCAGGAGCCCAGGCTGCGCAATCAGTTCGGCTTCAATTCTGTTGTGCCTCGAAACTTTTATACCCTTCAACTGTGATGTCACTACCTAGCCCCCCTCCCGCTGCTCCCCTTTCCCGGTGAGTGCCAAGAGGAGGGCCAGCCCCTTCAGAGGGTCTGAGTCACAGGGCCAGGAATGGGGGAAGCTACACGTTTGGGTTTCAGCTGGAGGCCAGGATGCCTGGGTTCTTGAAAGAGGACTGAAATGTGGAAAGCGGCCAGCAGCTGAGAAGCCAAAGGCTAAAGCCAGTGTGAAGGGATAAGAAGGGACACATAGGAGGGGGCCACCTGGCTGTTATCAGAGAGGAAAACAGCTGCAGGCAGCATGTGGCTTGAGCCACAAAATGCTGTTTTGGTAAAAATCATAAAAATCATACCACATCCATGGCTGTCATTTCCTGTCTTCTGCCTCCCTGTGGACATAAAGGGAGGGGTGCAGAGGCCTGAATGATGTAGCCCAGCTTTCCAGGCCCGCCCTACACTATCCCCCTCCCCAGAGGGAAATGAGTGTCACGTGGATGGAGTAGGCAAAATAGATGTTCTTTCCTTACACTTCCGAGGCTTATGAATGAAAACAGCTGTGCCTAAAATAGTCCAGGGTTTAGAGGCCTTCCCTATCTAGCCCGAGAGAAGACGACCTCTGCCCATCAGGGGTGGGGATGCCTGGGGGACACAGGTTTCCAAATGGCCCGGAATTCTTTTCAAAGAGTCAGGGAAGAGTCAGGGAAGTAGCTGGCAAGAATATAGTTTATTGAGGAAGCCACAGAAAAGGGGGGAAGGGAAAGGGTCAGGTGGAAGGGGTTGGAGTGTGGTCTGGTCTCTGCCTTGCTCTCTTCAAGAACTAGAGCAGGTGGGGTGCCGCCGGTGGGGGCCCACAGAGGGTTCAGAGCTGCCCAGAGTCTCTGGGGCCAGGGCAGGGGCAGAAGCAGGCAGGTTGGCCTCAGTCAGCAGAGCTGCATCTTCCCAGGAGCCTGAACCTGGGCCAGGGGAGGGAAAAACAAAAATCCAAATGGAAAGTGAGGTAACCAGGGGCCCCTACCCCTACCCCATGCAGCCTCCTCTCTATCCTCCTGCCACCCCCAGCCCACCCAAAGCTCTAGGAAAGGGGTCCTCACCATCACTGGCCTCTGGCTCTAGCTCTTCCTCCCCACTCAGGGGCTGCTGATCTGGTTTTTCCTCCTCAGACAGCTGGCCCTCTGCAGCCACAGGGGGCAACGCAGGGGTGAGACTGAGAGGCTCCAGGGAAGGGCTAGGGGGAGTGGGGTGGGGGGAGGGGTGAAGAGTGGTGCTGCAGCCTACCTGTCCCTGAGGGATCTTCGGGGCTCTCACCGTCCTCTGTAATGTCCGACAGTGGGGCTGACTCCTCCTGACCTTGGGCTAGAGGGCAGGACAGGGCCAGGTTGGCAGCACCTGGACTGCGGTGCCTTTCCTTGCACCCTCTGCTCAATGTGTGGGCCTTAAGCCTCGTACTGGATGGAGCAAGAGTCCCCTGTCACCCAGCCCCCACCATCACCTTTACCTAGCTGACGGGCAGAGATCCTTGCCTGGGCTTCCCTTTGGGGGCCGTCCCTTTTCCGGACATTTACCTGTGGAGGAGAAACTCCTCAGCAGCAAGGACTGATTTCCCTCACCGGTGCGCAGGGCCCTCACACCCGAGGCCCCCAGTACGCCCTGGCCCACTGCCAGTCAAAGAAGGATGGCAAAGCGGGCAGGAAAGGGGTCCTTTGCGACCTGCAACGCGAAGCGGTGCCGGGGCCAGATGCCGCCCCACACCCACTGCATGTAGCTGAAGAGCACGATGACGCTGAGGAAGGTGAAGTTGCTGGCGACACCTATGAAGGCGCAGGTCATGGGGAAGTTGTAGAGCAGGTACCTGAGGCAGGAAGGAGGGACAGAAAGGTGGCAATTGTGGGCACCAGCCTTCTCATAAGACAGCAGTTCTCGACTCTGGCTGCACATCAGCATTCCCTAGGGAGCTTCCAGAAAGTCTCATGGCACCCTGGCCACGTGGCTCAGCTGGCTGGAGGGTCATGTCATGCACCAAACGGCTGTGGGTTCAATTCCTGGTCAGGGCTCATGCCTCGCTTGCAGGTTCTGTTCCCCATCAGCGCACACACAACCGTCAATTGATCGATGTTTCTTTTCCTCCCTCTCCTTCTCCCCTTCCTTCTAAAAATCAATAAGCACGTCCTTGGGTGAGGATTAAAAAAGAAAAGTCTGATGGCCAGATGTGACCCTAACAGACACTGGTTCAGCTGGTCTGGTGGAGAGACCCAGGCATCAGTATTTTTATATTTTTAAAAAGTTCCCCAGGAAACAAACAAACCAGACAAAAGCAAAGTCATAGAAGTAGGACAACAGGCTGCTGGTTACCAACTGGCAAGTGGGTTGGAGGGCGGGCGAAAGAGGCAAAGGGGCTCAGTTGTGATGCAATGGGTGGAAAATACAGCCCTGAGCATGGAGTGAACTATAATGCTATACACTTGAAATGTTAGAGACCAACGTTACCTAAAAAAAAAACCCAAAAAACAAAAAAAAGCCCTGGCTGGTAGCACAGTGGATAAGGCGCCAGCCTGCGAACCCAAAGGTCACTGGTTTGATTCCCAGCCAGGGCACATAACCAGGTCTCCAGCCAGGTCCATGGCTGGAGGCAGGGGAAAAGCAACCATACATCGATGTTTCTCTCCCTTTCTTCCTTCCTCCCTTCCCCTCTCTCTGGAAATAATTAATAAAATAGTTAAACATAAATAAATAAATAAAATCTTTAGAAAAATGTTTTAAAAAATAAAAATTTAATTGAGAAAAAGGAGCCCTGGCTGGTGGCATAGTGGATAAGGTGCCGGCCTGCGAAGTTAAAGGTCGCTGGTTCGATTCCCAGCCAGGGTAACATAACCAGGTTGCAAGCCAGGTCTCCACCCAGATCCATAGCTAGAGGCAGGTGAAAGGCAACCTCCTTGCCTCTCCCTTCCCCTCTCTCTGAAAAAATAATAAAATCTTAAAAATTAAAAAAAAAAAAGGGGGGAGAGAAAGAAGAAAGGTTCTCCAGGGAACTGGTATGTGCAGCCTGGGTTGAGGACCTGTGGCCCACCTTTGCCTAGGACCCCCTTTGCTTAAGGGCCCCCGAGGCGCACTTCAGGGGTCCCTCACCTGAGCCCCGAGAAGTGGGCGTGGATGCGGAGGTAGGCACCGTACAGCTGGACGCGCTTGCTGTGCACTTCGATGATGGCGCCGGTGGTCGGCACGTACTGTGGGGTTAGGATTGGGGTGGAGGGGTGGTAGCCGCATCAGGCCAGCGTCCTGCTGCTGTCAATCCGAGGCCCCCTTCCAGCTTCTCCGTGGCTGTCCCTCCTCACTGGGCTCAGAGGCTCCTCAGGTTGAATCCTGGGCTTATGGGGAGGGCTGTCTCCTAATCTTCCTTCACCCGCTTACCGAGTTCTCTCTGTATTCGGGGTACAGCTCCACCTCCAGGAGCTGCTTCTGCTCTGCAAACCCAAACAGCAACAGGCTAGAGAAGACCAGTGTGTCAAGCATCTGGAGCAGGTCTGAGCGGTAATGCAGCATCACCTGCCAGGGCCGGGAGGGAGAGGCTGTGGTCAGGGCCTGCCCACCCCGCCATCACCACTGAGCATTCCATGAAGGCTGCTTCCCTCATGGGGACCCCTGCTCCCTCACTTTCACCTCTCCCACGCCCTGCCCAAGTCTCGGTCCGATCATTCCAAATGCTTGAAATGCCTGAGGGACGGCCCTGCCCTGCCGTACCCAACCACGCCCTGTTCCAGTACCACAAACGCCCCTCTCCTAAGAAACCTCCCTAGTAAGCCTAGCACTGTCTCTGATCCACCTTTCCCCTAAATAGTTCTACAGTCCAGAAGAGATTAGGTCCCCAGGCACCATCTGAAGCCTTGTTCCCTACATAGACATTTAGGGATTTGCTTCATTCCATGGTTCAGTTGGCAATTAAAAATGGAGTGTTTTGGTTCACAGGCCGGTGCTCAGCTCAACGAACCACAGAAGTCAAGGCTAAGAGTGGAGTCTCAACAATTATTGAACACCCATTATGTGCTAATAAGCACTTTACATTTCCTCATTGAATCCACTCACCTTGCTACGAGTTACCATGATAAGGTTTATAAGTACACGACATTATAACCAACAGGGTTAAGTAAGGTGCCCCTCAGCCAGCAGGATTCTGCGTGAGGATTTGAGCCCAGGTTTATCTGGCTCCAAAGAAGCTTATTCTCAGAGCAGTTCCGCTTTTCAGTTTCTAGCCCAAAGCTGGACAATGCCACCAGCTCTCCGGGGGTGCTTGTCTGATTTGGTAAACTGACTCCTCTTCCCTATTCTGATGTATCTGTGACCTCATGACTAGGATGTTTTCTCCTGGAAGCCCACCCGAATATCTCAGCGTCTGTCGTCATTCTCCACACCCTCGCACACAGGCCAGGAACACTTACAGAGCGTGAAGAAGTGGAGATGATTCGCCCACCTCGGGTGTAGCACGAAATGGTGACCAGGAACATGCCCAAACCTTGATTCACTGGGGACTCCGGCAGCTCAAGCTCTAACGTAACACGGTACGGCTGTCCATACATCAGCACCTGCCCAAGGCAGCCGCATCTTTCAAAAATACTTTTCATTCTGAAGGTGACTGACAGCAAAAACACCTCTTTTTAAATCGTACTGCCCCTCTTCCACCTCTCCAAATACTCGGGAAGGAGCCTGTCCATCTCTCATCCCAAGGAGGTGCTGCCCCCTTCTGGTGGCTGGATCCCCCCCACTTGTGAGATTCAGAGATCCTCCCATTCCTCTCTTGCTGCTCTAAGTCAGGTTTCTTCTCCAAAAGTGAACCGTGGTGTTGCCAACTGGGCCAACTGTGACTCAGGCCTTTCCCCAGGAGGCCACCCCGGGGCCCAGCCTGCCTTCACTTACACTATTAATTAACGCGGTGCCAGAAGGGCTCCTCATCTCCCTGGCCAGCTCAGCCCTGTCACTGCTGCTCCACATCAACCTTTTGTCATTAGGGATCCTTCACCTGGGTTCTGGGCAGAACCCTGAGACTCATCGTGGGGAGACTTCTTCTCCGGGATTAACCTCAAAGTGGTAAAGACTAGCCATCAAACATACCCTAGGTTTCCCCTGACCATTGCTGTGCTCCTCTAGTTCCCTATGAACTATTTTCCTATATCACGACTCACTCAGGGTGGCATATAAGAATCATAGGGGTGGTGGTAAAACTTTTTTTTTTCTTTTTTGATATTGCAATAGATTTTGAAAGTTACTTATTCTATTAAAGTTGTTCCAATTATTGCCCTTTTGCCCTCTTCTGCCCAATCTCCCCCCACTCCCACAATTCAGCCCTCACACAGTTGATGTCCATGTTTCATTCATGCATGTTTGGTTTTAACGAAAGAGAGAATAGATTAAAAAAAAAAGTGGTTTACAAACATTGCCCTAGCCCATGGTAAATCAGCTTCAAAAGCTGGATATGCCTGACTGGTGGCACAGTGGATAAGGTGCCAGCCTGCAACCCAAAGGTCGCTGGTTCGAGTCCCAGCCAGGGCACATAACCAGGTTGCAAGCCAGGTCTCCAGCCAGGTTTGTAGCTGGAGGCAGGTGAAAGGCAACCATACATTGATGTCTCTCTCCCTCTCTGCCTCTCCCTTCCCATCTCTATAAAAATAAAACACTTCCAAAAAAAAAAAAAAAAAAAGCTGGATATGGCTACCAAGGTCTTTTGGGAATTTTATCATGATGGTAAAAGGTGAAAAATCCTGACCCCAGTCTTTATATATATTCTTATTTTCAGTCTGAATTATCTGTTGAAAAAAATGGATTCCATGAGATTACTAACCCCTCTTGAGACCAGATGAGTCTAAACCTATTGCTTCACTGAATTCTTTGCAACATTAAAATACTGAGTTGGCCAAAAAGTCTGTTTACTTTTTTCCGTAAAATAAAAAGCACATTTTTCATTTTCACAAATAACTTGATTGATCTGGATATGCTGGGCAAGTCAGCTGTCTCCCACTGTTGGCTGCTAGTGGGTAGAGGCCAGGATGCTGATAACACCCTCCAATGCTCTTCAGCAAAGAACCATTGGGCTACAGTGTC
Source organism: Noctilio leporinus (assembly GCA_004026585.1). NCBI lineage: Eukaryota > Metazoa > Chordata > Mammalia > Chiroptera > Noctilionidae > Noctilio > Noctilio leporinus. Next base: position 137,405 of record PVIW01001855.1, read on the forward strand.
AACAGTACCAAGAAACTATGCAAAACCACTTTTGACACATTCAATCAGTCACAGCACCTTTTCCATACACTGCACACATTTTTTCTTGTGTTTCAGGTGCATTTTGACACTTAAAATAACAAAGCACGATATGCCAAAAATGTTGCATATCTTCTTCCATCTTCAACATTAAAATGGCTGCACAGCCCTGGCTGGTGGCCCAGTGGATAAGGCACCAGCCAGGGACCCTGAAGGTTGCTGGTTTGACTCCCAGCCAGGGCACATAATCAGGTTGCAAGCCAGGTCTCCAGCCAGATCTGTAGCTGGAGACAGGTGAAAGGCAACCATACATTGATGTCTCTCTCCCTCTTTGCCTCTCTCCCTTCCCCTCTCTCTAAAAATAATAAAATCTTAAAAAAAAAAAAAGGCTGCACAAAAATCCACCCATTTTGATGTTGTTACAATCCCATAAAACTGTTTCAAATGAAGTTAAAGATACTTAAACACTACTAAAGCCATTGTATGGAAAAACTAAATGAACTTTTTGGTTGACCCAATAGTTCTCTTGGTGGGTTGGAGGGAAGTGAGGAGAGACTGCTACGTAATGGATATGGGTTTCTTTTTGGGGTGAAGAAAATGTTCTAAAACCAATTGTGGTGATGTTTGCCCAACTATGTGGATATACATTTTAAATGAGTAGATTGTATATAATATCAGTTATATCTCAATAAAGCTGTTTTTTTGCATATAATGTATATATATATTAAAGTAGTAATTGTCTAAATAAATGTCATCTCCAAAGAGAGCTGTGGAATCCAATATCAAAACTTGTGAATGACTCCCGGCCTTTGCTCATATGTGTCTGTCTGATAGGCAGGTTCTCCCCCTCCTACAATATTCACCCTTCTTTAAAAGGTCTGCTTTGAGTCTTGCCATACCCACAGTCTCACACTGATCTCTCCAATTCTTCACAAATTTTTTGAAATGCAGAATCTGCATCTTACACTTTGCTACTTGATACTTAATGTATAGACTTTTATCAATCCCACGAGTTCCTTGAAAGCAGGGCATCTTCTATTTTTAGCAAGGTGTTACACACAAAATAAACACGTAAGTTCATCAGTTCCATCCATTCGTTCAAAAATGTTCACTGTAAATGAACAAAATGATCAACCTGCTTTAGTTATCAGGGACCTGGGCTGGATCTCGCCTCATCCGTCAACTTTCCCTTCCTTCTTGGTCCAGCAGCCTTGTAGCACCCTGTGACCTTCACAAGGGCAGCTGCATGACAGTATGTGCTCTCCCAGGTGCAGGTGTACTGAGGCTTTGTTTCTAATTCACTCTGCATATTCCATTTGTGATTATTATTATTATCGTCATCACAGAAGCACTCTGAATCAATGTCTTCATAGAGCATTTTATAATTATCTCCAAGTTCCCTTCCTGAGTAGCAGCACTCCAATGATGAATCTGTTTTGCAATGGCCAATACTCCATCTCACTACTTTGAAATTTTCTATTTGGGACCCATTCTCTGACCTCGTAAGGTTTTTTTTTTTTTTTTTTTTTTGATAGTGTATGGCTACCTGGTAAATTACAAGATGTCACAGGATACACAGGCTCTCAGGTTATTTGTATTGTCAAAGAAAGCCGGTCTACCTCCCAATCCCAGGGCTACCCCATACTCTACATCTTACATGCCTGCCTTCAGAGTAACTTTAAGTTACTCTGTCGTTAAGTCAGTGTATGCCCAGGTATCATTTGTGAAAAATAATTATCAAATGATTTTGAAGTTTTTTAAGTAAGTCTGACCACTGATGACACTGCTATCTGACAACTCAAAAAACTCTGGTGATCAGAAATAATGTTGCTCCTCCAATCCCCCAATGCCCTTTAGAAATATTTAGGGATTGTACCCTTTTTTCAGTCAAATAAAGAAGGATGTGTTCTCATCCTGCATTTCTTGGGGTATCTAGGTTTGTTGACATCATACTGGCATCTGGCCAGCCCTATGACACACTACCTTTTGTAATGGCAGGTTATGACATATTTGCCAACAGTTTCATAATTTTACATACAAGCTTTCAAAACTCTTGGGTGGATTCCATCCTAGTCTAATGAAAGAGCTGGTTTGTTCATTTAGATTCATTTAGGTCTAAAACATACCTCATGTAGTAGATATGGACTGGCTGAAACTAAGGAGAACATTGTTACTATCTGCAGGAAAGAGCAATCCATACAATTTCTTTGGACTCTAATTTCTTCTTTAAACTCCTTTTGTTGTTATTATTGTTGAATTTATTCAGGGAACATTGATTAATAATTTCCCTCTCCTTGAGAGCCTTCCCTTCTTAGTCTCTATTACTCAACCCCCATCCTCCAGGTCTTTCTCAAGTTTTCCTTGTGATTTCAAGTCAGCAAAGTTCCAACGCAACCTCTCTTCAGCTCCCATACTCACCCGATCACGTCCACCCTTAGCTAGGGACACGTTGGCAACAGGGAAGGAGCAGAGGAAGGAGGCGGAGGGATCACAGTCAGTCCTAAATGAGAATGAGGATGACACTGCTAAGTTATGGAGTCTCTCCTTACCCAACCATACCCAACCTTGGACCCTTAGCACTTTCTCCTGTCCCCCATCCCTTCTCCCAGCCCAGGCACCTTTTCTGTTACACAGATGGAACAGAAACGCAGTCAGCAGATTCAACCGATTCTTTCATGCTTTCTGCTACTTCAGCTTATTTCCTCTCATTGAGCAAACATTCTTAAATGGGAATCTATAGATACTTAGTTGAAAAGTTTTAGACTTAAGTGGTTCTCACTTGGGGAGCTTGATAAAAATGTATATTGTATATAATATCAATATTATATACAATATAATATTGTATATTATTATACACCCCACCCCCGGGTTCTGATTCAGTAGTTCTGGGCCTAGTTGGAGATAATTCCTCCAGAGGGATCCACAGACGGGTCTTTAAAGGCTTGTGAACCCCCTCAAGTTGCAGGCAAAATTATACATGGGCATGTATGTGCAGGATATGCAAGGACATACAGATACAGCTTTAGGCCAGGGAGAGCCATAGCTTTCATGGGATCCATAGCTCCTAAAAGTTTAAGCAGCATGGCCTCAGAAATTATACCTGATGACTGTGAAAGGTAAGAAGTTCTATAAGCACACTGGACCCAAGTTTCCTCCTCCATAAATGAGGGGGTTGAACTGAATAAGCCCTCAGGGGCCTTGCACCAATTCTCCCACAGATTCCTCTACTATGACAGAAGACCCCTCTCACCTGTAGTAGAAATGCACAGGGCTAAGGTGGCTGACTGTTGGCATGTAGGAATAGTAGAAGGAGCCATAGAGGAAAACAGACACCCAGAGCAGGAGGAGGATGGTACAGAAGAGCACCCCAAACTGCAGCAGCAGCTTGCGGGCACGGCCTGCCAAGACATGGCCCACCTCCTGGGCCCACAGCAAGGCAGGTACAGCTGGGTCATTAACCACAGCAGGGGGTGCGGCAGGTCTGGCCCCCGGTTCAGGCTTTGAGTTCTTGATTGTTTTGCCACCAGGACGCCCTCCCTGGCCCTGGGAAGAAGCGGCTGGTGATTCCTGGAAAAAGACAGAGGAGGAAAGAATAGCTTCTTTCTGGGGGTAGGTGGGGATAAAAAGCAAGGTTGCTGGGCTGGCTTTGGGCAGCCAGAGATAGCAGAATCTTTGTTTCACATATGGCCTTTCGCCAAATGATTGTGTTTCTCGGCCAATTATCCCTTCCCTTTCCTTCACTGTGCTCTGTCCACCCTCAATGCCAGAGCTCCTCAGTTGAACGGGTCCTCTAGCCACCTGATCCTGGGACAGGCTCCCTGGATACTTAGTCACAGCAACACCAAATATACAGAGGATGAGCGCCTTAAAATTCTTTGGAAGTTTTTACACGCGCGTACACGCGCGAGCACACACACACGATAGCAGAATCCACGCTGCAAGGTGGCTTCACTGAGAGAATGCTCGACATGACTTCTTCCTACAGCTGCACAGCCAGACTCAAAGCAAGCAGCCAAAGCGAAGTCACAATTGTCACCCAAGTCCCTCCTCTCCCCCTGGAGCACCACCACTCCTGCTCTGACCAGCTCTCGCCCCACCACGGGCAGGGCGTCCTGCAGACTACCGCTGCTCCCTGCCAACGCACTACAGCTCGCTGGTGAGCATGGCACCCGAAGCTCGCACTTAACTATGCCGCACTTGAAAAAACTAATTTGCCGGCCGCCAGGGCTCTGCGGACTCACCAGCATCGCGCGCTGCCTGGGGCAACGGCGAGGCAAGAAGCGAGGGACTTCCGCCTCAGCGCCCGCCCCGCCCCCTTCGGCGGAACGCAAACGCTACTCGGGGCGGGGCCTCTTCAGGGGGCGGGGCCAGGGGCGGGGCTGTTCGGACCGCGGAGCTCCCACCTCCGCCTGCTCCTCTCTCTTCCACCCCCGCGGTCCGTCATCCTTTGATTACCACGACCAAAGAGCGCCTCCCTCCAAGACCCAAGATATTCCTAGGGCATGCTATGAGTCAGCAGCATCCCCCTCGGCCACTTATCCCCCCCAAAAGGGGGAGAGGGGACACTTGGCAGGCGTTGACTGTTACCGCACACAGCTCTTGGGGCCGGTAGGTGTCCAAGACAGACGGCATTTGCCCAGACAACACTGCAGTCTGCAGGACCCCGTGTATCCTGCGCCTTGTGCTGGCGCTCTGGCTGTCCCACACTCACGAGAGTGGTAGCATTTCAGCCCGGTGTTTTGCTTTACAATGCGAGATCGACCTCCTCTAACCCTAGACTCTCCTTCAGAGCCTGCACAGCACCTTATCTAGACAAGGTCTAGGAAGGCAGCACCTTCTATTTTTTAAAAATCTCTCTACTCATCCCAAATAAGAGCTCTTGGAGGTACCCTGGCCCGGAAGCTCCGTTGGTTGGAGCATCTTCCTGTGCAACTAAAAGGTTGGGGTTTCTATCCCTGATCAGGGCACATTATCTAGGTTGTGCGGTCATTCCTGGGGGGCAACTAACCAATGTTTCATGCCTACGCTTTCTCGCTTTCTCTCTACCTCCTTCCCCCCTTTCCTATCTTCTCACATCGATGCTTCTCTCTCTCTCCCCTTTATTCTAAAATCAATTAAAACTATATATTTAAAGAGCTCTCAGAGGGGTAGGTCACTGTTGTGGGCTTCTCTGCATCCCCCACAGCACCAAGCACAACGATGCCGGCATGGGAGGTAATTTAGACCAATACTTCCCACCCCCACCCAAAAAGCCCGTCTATTTTCAGAAACATCCACGGACTCTCCCCACAATATACCCTACCTCTTCTTTGTCCGATTCTTTGATCTGGTCTCTGCACACCTCTTTTCCCCCAGATTCTTCTCTTTGGTCTGCCATTTCTTTAGACATTTTCCTGACGGTACCTCGGTACCTCAGTGCCCCTGGATCTTGCATTGGAATCACTTGTAGCTAGAACATGAAGTGGAGATCCAGAAGCTGATACCTGTAGCTCATCACATTTTCCTGGATATGGGGAATGGAGGGTCCCTGGGAGAGAAACGGAGACACACGTGATAAATGCTGTGTCAGAGGAGAGGGAGGAGGGGGATGATGGGGGCGACTGCCCAGCTGATGTCAGATTTTCAAATGAGCAGGGCACCCCGCAGCCAGTACAGACTCCACTGCAGGGGCTGTCACAGGTCCAGACCAGCCCATTTGCGGGGGGAAGCCTGCCTAGGCTTCAGCTCTTTTGGGGAGGGCTCTAGGCCCCATGCAGAATGCCTACGACGGGGGAGGGGCAGGTATTGAGACAGTAGCGGTGGGAGTGTGTACAGGGGCTGCAGGCAGCAGTCAGACTCCCCCACTGGCCAGGCAGTTGGTATGCTCCAGGATCTGAACAGCTCCTTCTAGCATCCTTCATCCTGCAGGTACCATCTGTCTGGGCAGTGCTTGAGCTGCGGAAACTGGGACCAGCCCTTGTCAGACCACTGACCTGACCCACCCAGTGGCCTTCTCTGTATTAGCAGCTTCTGCTGCTGCATCACTCACTTTCAGCTGCAACTCCCTGCGAGGTGGGGCACCCATCTCAGGCAGAAGGTTTTGGTGCACCCCACTGACTACTCCCCAGGGCTTGGGCTGCCTGTGGCCTCAGGTGAGTGAGGAGCATCTTCCTTTTCCCCTTTGGGGCTCAAGGGGGCAGGTGGGGATTACTATGTACCCTCCCCATCAGGGCGGGGCTCCTTCTGGTGGGGGCTTTCAGCGCGGGGAACACATGGCTTGATGGCTAAAAAGCCTTAAATCGTGTGTATGTTTCATGATCTGTGGCCTAGGCCCTGTGGGAGTTTGGAGAGCATCTCATCCCACCCTCCTCATTTCCTTAGCCAAGGAAGACAGGGATAGCAAAGGCCACTGAAGGGTGGGGATAAGAGAACATATAGGGACACATGGCCCCAGCCTTATAAAGGTTGGATGGAGGGAACCTTCAGTTGAGACTGCTCTGAGCTGTTCCTCTCTTTTCTCCAGGATGAAAGGGGAGACCCCTGTGAACAGCACTATGAGTATTGGGCAAGCCCGCAAGATGGTGGAACAGCTTAAAATTGAGGCCAGCTTATGCAGGATAAAGGTGGGTGGGACCCTGGGTCCCATTCGTTGTCCTGTAAGTTCCCAAACCTCAGGATAAAAATGCTCCCCCCTTCCCCCGCCCCACCTCCCGACTCCCTGTGATCAGGGAAGAAGCCCCAGGCTCTACAAGAAGAGGTGTCTCCAGGCCTCTGTGGGCAATGAGGGACGAGAAGGCCGTCTTGAGGGAAGGGAGGCTGCAGTCCCTTTCAAGGGTTCCGACTGGCTAACGATTGCCTCCCGGCTGTGCCCCAGGTGTCCAAGGCAGCAGCAGACCTGATGACTTACTGCGATGCCCACGCCTGCGAGGATCCCCTCATCACCCCTGTGCCCACTTCGGAGAACCCCTTCCGGGAGAAGAAGTTCTTCTGTGCCCTCCTCTGAGCTGCCAGGCCCCTCTCACAACTCACCTTTCCTTCTCCCGGCCCGTCCCTAGGTCAGTTACTGTGGTCAGCCCCTGGGGGTCCCTTGCATCCCTCTCCTGGCCCTCGCCCAAACCTGTCAGGTTATCTGAAGCACAAGGCCCCCCCTTACCTGTCCCTCGAACCCATTCCCACGCCCACCGGGGCACCCTTTGCCCCGCCCACGAAAAGGCCTCCGACTCTGCCTGGTCCTGCCCGCTTCCCTCTGTGACCCGCCCAGACCGGGGAGAGGAATGGGCTGGGTGCTCGCTCCCAGTCTCACCTGGAACTACTGGAAGAGTAAAGCCATTTGAAGAATAAAGTCATCCAGAGTCTCAAAAGTAGAGCTCCCGTGTTACCGTTCTCGAGGGAGAGGGTCATCAGTCATTAGATGTGGGCGTGGGTGTGGCAGTTGAAAGGCTGCCACGGGGACAGGGCCAGTCAAAGCAGGTTAGACAGTGTCTGGGATCGGAGAAAGGTGGGGCTGGGACGGCGGCTGGCGCGAGAGCGCATCTCCAGTGGAAGCATTAAGGTGCAGACACTCGGGCTACAGAGAGCGCGCGCGTGCGCGCGCGCACACACACACACACACACACACACACGCACTCACTCACTCACGCAGAGGCAATGAACAATGAAGGCAAGTGAAATTGAAAACAGACCGAACGGGCTGGATTTTGGGAGGGATTCGGGAGGGCAGCCCAGGCACCGAGCGGAGGAGGAGCTCGGTCACAGTTGCTGCGGAGGGGCCGGCCTTACTTCTAAGATGGCCGCGCCCATGGCGGGCCCTTCCCCAAGATGGCCGCCGCCACGGGACATGCGCCAATATGGCCGCCTCACGTCACCGTTTCGCCGTACGGGGTTTCTCCGCCAACCTTGTTCTTAAAATGGCGGCCCCAGGCGGCTAGAGTTCTCAATATGGCCCTTGCGTGCTGTCCAGTCTGTCTTAAAATGGCTGCCCCTGCCGTCACCAACTCGGTACCCGCTCCCACACCCTCTCGGAGTCTGGAAGACGACACACCCCGATCCTGGTGAAGGCACTCGGGAGGCTACAGCCTCCGATCATGGGACGGGGAGCCCAGCAAGCCCTGTGCAGCAGGTTCTGGCCATGTGGATGTTGCAAGGAGGCAATCTAGGTTTCTAGATCGCAGAGTAGAGGGTCCCTTTGGAGCGTTAACTGAAGAGTGCCATCGATATTGGCGCCGTTCATCTCGGGGAGCCATTCCTCGGTCCCCTCCTGGTATCCCTAGAAGTTGGATAAGCCTGCAATTTCGGTTTTCTGGGGGAACTAGCATTTGCACTGCTCCGAACTCCATCTGAGGCCCACCTGCAAGAAGCAATTTCCCGCCCCCAGTGTTTCTTGACCCCTTTTCGTGTCCCACATGCTGCCGGGCCAGTGGCCAGTGACCAGACTAGTGCCTAGGGACGCAACCTGCCAGGTTTATGAGCCCCACAATGCCCTTCTAGAAGCCTCTTCCAAGCTTGACCCTACTGAGGTGGGACCAGGGTCAAGGCAGAGGTTAACAGTCCCAGTGTTATTTGAGAAACCCTGGTTCTTCTCCCCCATGCCATAAAGAATTATGAACATCCACGCAAAATTAGTGCAATGGGAGAGCAAAGGCTGAGGTGGCAAGCTCACCCTATTCACCCTAGGGTGGGCAGAGGCCAGGGGCACCCCCATGAGGCAAAGGGCTAAGAAAGCCAGTCCTTTGAGGACATAGGAGGTCTGTCCCAAAAGTATCAGCCACACAAACTTAGTTACACTGATACTGGCTTGATACTTTAGGCACAGGCCTTGTATATAGCTGGTAAGAGGAGGGTGAAGTTCATATTGATTGATGGGTAAAGGTGGAGTCTGCTTTCCTCCAGGGATGTGCCTACCCAAACATAAGTGTAGTGTGGGGGTGTTAGCCCAAATCCTTATCTTGCTCTAGACTCTTTATCTGTTCCTTTCGCTGCATAATGGGAGGCAGGGAGTTAATCAAAGTTGTGTTTCTGGGCTTTTCCTTTAGGTGGCTTTCATCTCGCCTTTCTGGCCTTGGGATGAAAGCAGTTTCAAAGGCTTCCCTTCCCAGATAGTGGAAAGGATACAAAACATTCCAACCACCACTGACTGCATCGCCTTCCTCCCGTTAGCATGGTGTTTCTCTTGATGCTGGAACACCTGGCAATATTATCAGACCAGGCTCAGGGCTGCCGAGTCAGCGGGTGAGACATGTCTCCCTCTGCTTCTAATTTTCTCTATTAAGTTCTTTATTGGATTACAATGGTGAGAGTCCTGCCTTTGTTTCCCTTCTGTACTCATTCCACCATAACACCCGGACGTCTGTTCCTCAAGGATTGTCAAGCCACACCCCAAACTGGGGCTACTTCTTCCCAGAGGAAGCCTCGGCCAGCTCATGTTTCATGCCTGGATCCTTTTGGTGGGGGTCAAGGGGATACCGCTAGTAATAGAAGGGTGACCTGTAGTTAGCTAGCACATCACCCCCAGGTTCCCCACACTTTTATACCAGAAGACAAGGGGAGAGGAGTCGAGAGAGGAAACTGGGAAAGGAACCAGGTGGCCTTCCTGAAGTGGGAATTTGAGTCCTCTTCTCTTCAGAAGTTGGCTTCATTCCTCGTGGAGCATGTGGAAACCCCTGCCTTCTGACAGTGTCTGACCACAGCTGGCACGAAGATACCTAATGAATGTACAAGCTGTACAAGCTTCCATAGCAAGCAGGGCACAGCAGACACTAAGAACCTTTCTCTTTTCCTATCAGATAACAGTGTTTCGTGTAAGTGAAAATTTCCACATCAGCTCAGACTTGGTAAAAAGCAAGAAGTGCTTAATTGATGTGATCTTGATTTTATATATATATATATATATATATATATATATATATATATATATATAGTCTGTCCCAAAAGTATCAGCTGCACAAACTTTTAATTATATTGACATCGGCTCGATACTTGCAGGAATATACATATATATTTCAGGAATATATATAATTAAAGTCTCTGCTCAATTTTCATACTGTTGTTGCAGCCCTAGTTGGGGAAAAAGGGAGGTTTAAGAACCCCCCTTTTAATAACTATTAAAAAGGATTAGTTAGCTGTAACACTGAGTAACTTTAAATATCCTAGAGACTGAAATCAAGGGCAGCCTTTAGGGTACAAAGCTGCGTGAGCCTCTACGGTCTGAGTCTGTCTTGTAGCGTGAGAAAAGTTAGAGCAGTATCTAGATGAGTCACAAAACAGCACACTGCCATGCACCTGTGGCACCCAGCCTTGGTAAGTACCCGACCATTTATTACAAATTACAATTAGAATCAGTTAGTGCTAGCAATTGTGCTTTTAGTAGTTACCTTCTCATTCCCCAAATTCACTAGAAAATAAGCCCCATCAAACATCCTCTGTTGAATGAGTAGGCTTGTTCTCCTAAGTGGTAGTTGCTCATGAATAAACTCATTTGGCTCCCAAATAGAACCTTACATTTAACTTCAAGCATCTAACTGGTTTTAGCATAGGCTAGAGACACAGAGGCCATGACAAAATGTATTTACTTCCATTCCAAGGGCCCACACTTTAGGAAGCAAGCACTAAGTAGGCTAACAGGCCCCAAGCGAAGGCATGGCTGGCACCAAGTGCAGTCAGTCATGGGAGAACGGGAAAGAAACTAACAGCCATGCAAGAGGGAAGCCAGCCTTGGTTGGACCCTGTATAACTTGAAGCTGCATCATAAAAAAAAAAAAGAAAAAGAAAAAACAAAGAAATAGAAAATAAAAACATTTAAAAATAAATACATTAATTAATAGCTCCGGCTGGTGTGGCTCAGTGTTTTGAGCATCGGCCTGCAAACCAAAAGGTTGCTGGTTTGATTCCCAGTCAGGGCACATGCCTGGGGTGCAGGCCAGGTCCCCAGTTTGGGCACGTGAGAGGCCAACCACACACTGATGTTTCTCTCCCTCTCTTCCTCCCTCCCCTCCCCTCTTTAAAAGTAAATAAATAAAACCTTAAAAAAAAAAAAAAAGGTTAAGTAAATCCCCCATATGACACACTCCACCCCAGTCAGTGCAGCCACAGGAGATAAGAGTGAATTCAATCCAAATGGTTATTTATTCTAAAACTGGAAGCTACTGTGCCTACATACTTGCCAGAATGTTGTCATGAGAACATGGGAGGAAAAAGTTACAGATGTAAACAATGACACAGTTACATTTTTTAAAAAATGGTAAAACCCTTTTTTACTGGCCACTTCCAAGAATGCTTTACAGGTTGTGCAAGAACATATACAGGCTCCATGTGAGGTTTTTTTCTCACAAGCTTTTTCCATCCACAACTACGACAGACGTCTGAGAAAACACGAAACAAGTCTTCTAAGGACACAAGGCTAGGTATCCCTCCTGCTAATCCACATTTGTCCCCTTAATGTTTTTTTTTTTTTTTTTTTGTTATTTTTTGTTTTAATAATAAAAAAGACAGAAACAAAACCCCAGACATCTACTGCTGTTGCAAGTGATCTCTTGGACTAAACCAACAAGGATGTGGCAGTTTCACTTTCCACCCACCTAGAAAAACAGCTTTTTGGTTGTTGTTAAAAAATGGATGACTTTCTAGTGTCGAACTTTAACAGCAAATACCTTCCCTAACCCTCTTCCACTCAAGAAACCTAAAACGGCACAGGGTTTGTCCCCCTAGCCCCGAGGGCCCAGCATCCTCAAGGCCTGTCACAGACTACGAAAGGATGCCATTGGCTGGGGACTGAACATCTGAGGGGTGGCAGTTCTGCCACAGATTCGATTTTCTATTATAACATGATCTTGCCCTAAGACAATTTCTTTGGGCTCAACTTTTACCTCCTTGCCCTGGTACTATCAGCAAAGCTTCTCAAAAACCCCCTTAATAATAATAATAAAAAGTTAGTGGGTTACAGAAAAGTTCATGCAATCATTTGACCCACTGCCACACGCAAATCCATTGGCTGGCACCACAAGAAAGCAGGCGCCCAGAGAAGACATCATTATGAGCAAGCAAACTTATCTCCTATCAGCCCCCATGCCGGCCTCGGGGTCAGAGGTGCTAGTGGGGTAGAAGGGTGTGTCAGACAGGGGCAACTAGAAGGCCAGAATAAGAGCTGCAGATCTAGGGAAGGGCTGCGTGGCAGCCACAGCGGGAGAGGGAGAGGGAGAGAAACATCTAAACTTAGCACAAAATTGTTCAACAGAGAACTGCCCAGGTGAAGAAATGGAAGTGAAGCATATTCTAAGTAGCCCAACCCAGGGTCTTCCCTCACTAGGAAGCGCTGCAGTATGTGGTATTTGCTGAATAAGCTCTTGGCTGACTCAATGCTGAGCGGGAAGATGAATTAAAATGGAAGCTAAGTACTTGAAGAACATTCTCATATCTCACCCGTATCCTTGAACCCAGCCACCTGAAGCTGCTTGTCAAGAACAGGGAGGGTGTTGGTAAAGTTAAAAAGAACATCCCAACGTAAGTCTCTTGGCTAGAGGCCTCTCTGGGGACATGCAGGGTAAGCACCCCAGGAGGAACCCCCTTTCAAGAAGTTGGGAAGGGGTGCTCCTTTCACGCACACGTTACACTCACATCCACGCTCTTCCCAAGTTGCAGCTGCCCCACTGAGCTGCCTCCCCCCACCCCCCGCCCTCCCCTTTCTATTCACTTTCTACCTGTGTATCAAAAAGACCAGCAGGGCTCATGCCCTCCATACTGTATAAAATAGTTGCTATTCTCAGCACCTGGGCCTTGGAGCCCACACCACAGGATTCACCTATATACATATCCTGCTGCCACGAAAAGAATCCTGCTCCATTTCTGTGTGAGCTGAAACCCTGAGTAATGTTCCTTCTCTCACACTGTAAGAGGACAGATACTCTAACAGAGATGATTTCAGAGACCTCATGCCTATCTCAACTTTGGAAGACAGAGAGGACAGACCGGCGATCACAATCTTCAGGCTGAGGCCCGCAACCCCATTCTCCCCCAAGACTTTACGGGAACTCATGAATGGGTACATAGAGGGCGAAGCTATTCTGCTCTGCACACAGGCCCAGCCCCCTGCCTCCCTAGCCTGGGAACCCTTATACAATGGACCATTGGATCGGTGATCTCCAGGCCTCAGCCAAACAGCACAAAGGCACCGGAAAGTAGAGACAATGCTACTTTGGCCTCCCAGCCCACCAGACCAGATATCCCAAGAGGGAAAGGTCGGTTGAAAAAAAAAAAAAACCAAACGGTTAGTGGTGCAAGTGATTGATAAGAGCCAATCGTTTATTTTCACTGCCCCGGTCGGTCACAAGTTCTCCCTCTGCCCCACTCCTGCCTGCTGCGGAGAGCGCCCTCACACACCTGCCCCGTCTCCACACACCTCACCACTCTGCCCGCCGCGGCTGCCAGTCCAGCTGCCTTACAAGGTCAGAAGGGTGACATCTTCAGTACTTTTCCTGTCCGACTGCAGGGTATAGGACAGGCAGCCCTAAGTGCTGCTTTCTGAGCAAATGTTTTTTGATTACAAATATCTAACTAGGTTTGAAATGTTTTATAGAATAAGACAATATTCTTTTCAACAAACTTTAAAAAAAATGTACAGTTTCATTGTTTGTTTCCACCTCCCCCCCCCCCCACCCCTGCTTGCGCACCCCCCCTCCCACCACCCCTCCCCGGCAGCTCAGCCCCACCCCGACAGCCCCTGTTTTCCTTGGTTGTGTTTTGGGGGGTGCCTGGCACCCCCAGAGATTCAGCTTCATGGCTGATAGGTGCCAAGGGCAGGGGCTTCACCGATACCCTTGGTAACCGTAGTAGTTCCTGTAGTATCGGTCTCTGTCCTGGGGATGGTGGTAGTAGTAATTCTGCCACTAGAAGAGAGGGAAACCTCATCACTTGGAGCCACAGCTGGCTGAGGACAGAGGCATGACACCCATTCTTCTGAGCCCACCTCCCTTCCCCTCTTTCTCCCCAGAAGATACTTACATCCCGATTGTACTGTCTGTAATAGTCTCTGTATCTGTTGTACTCATAATCTCGGCTGTAGAATCGATCATAGTCCCCCCTGTATCGATCGTAGAAATTACGATAACCCTGAGAAAGGAGAAAGAGGAGGAGTTCAGATTTGTGGGTTTCCAGCATCATGATCCACTGCTATCCCCAAGTCTTGAATGAAACACACCTCAGCTTGATTTTATAACAGACTTATTCTTCCCAGGAGAAATTCTTCCAGAGAAACACATTCAACGGGCAAAACCCTAAGCCCTGAGAAAACAGCCCAAACCACTCTGCTCCCCCAAGCCAGGAGGAGTGGCTAGCGCGGCCCAGAGGAGGAGCAGGAGAGCTGCACTCACCCCTCTGTTTCCAGACTGCCCCCAGTACTGCTGCCCGTAGGCCCGGTTGTCGTAGCCACGGCGCTGCCCGCCCACTGGAAGAGAAAGGGGAGAGCGCGCTCAGACGGCTGGCGTGGGTCCTGGCTCCAGGTCTCAGTGGAAATCAAAAAGTCGGAGCCAAAGGCAATTCTAGGGGAATACAAGGCCTGCTTCTGCCAGGCTCACACAATGTTAACTAAAGCACCAGCCAGGATCTTTTGTAAAGTCTGAGAGGGGAGGGCAGAGGAATAGCGACACAAGAAAACCAAGCCACCTTGCTTTTGAAGCTCCCCAACTCCTGCAAAACATTTAAGATGGCAAAGAACACTTGGCAGAGTTAGAAACCTGGGTAAATACTGCCATTCATAAAATCACTGACTTTCAGCACAGGAAAGGCTCTCAGACGTCATATAACCCAGACCCATCCTTTTACACACGAGACAAAGTGTAAACAGTAAGCGCCTCCAGGATAGGAACCGTGGGCAATCCCAGTGCCTGGCATACAGCAGGCACTCAAAAATGTTGTTGCCTCACACACATCCACACCTATTTTTTTTCAATATTATTATTATTTATTATTTATACTGTGCCCTATTTGAAAAAAGGGCACAAGACACCTATTTTTAAAGGGCACGGAATGCACACTGGAGGGTTAACTAACAAATTAGACATTTGGGGGGCGGTATTAATTCCACTAGTAACCTAAATTACTTTGCCACCCTGAAAGTGACTGAATGAGGCATTCGCTTTATGGGCTACATAGCTGGGTTGATCCTCTAGACAAAGCCGTAAGAAAATTTAAAGATGAGGATCCAATTTCGCTGCACAAATCTTTTAGACATACTGCAATCGTGAAGTGGGGAACCCTCATGTACAGATGAAAACTAGACAAATGAGAAAACTCAAGCATTGCTTTTCACAGAAACAAGTGTTTTTGTTGAAAAAATAACTAACTTTTGTTGAAGGATTATGCAAAAAGCACAAGAAGCTAGGGGGTGAAGGACACAGGAAGAAACAAGCTCCATAAAGAAATTACTTCCTTATTCCTTGTCAGTGAGTTGACTTGGTTTCCTTGTGGAGCCTGCTGAGCACGAAGTATAGACTGCGGCTGGGGCTGGCAGGCCCCCAGGACTCACCGTAGCCTTGGCCTCGGCTTCGGTTCTGCCGGTTGCGCTTGTTCCGATTATTTCGGCGGTTTGTCCGTTTCTCAGAGGGGGGCAGCAGCTTCCGTGCCTCCTCTTTGTACTTAGTGAC
This sequence comes from Noctilio leporinus, assembly GCA_004026585.1. NCBI lineage: Eukaryota > Metazoa > Chordata > Mammalia > Chiroptera > Noctilionidae > Noctilio > Noctilio leporinus. The sequence goes on from PVIW01001855.1 coordinate 153,034, forward strand.
AAGGGGCTGAGCTTCTTCCTTCTCCAGCTCCCCATATGTCACCTCATCCATATAATCACATTTTTCAGGCAGAGAGAAGTTCGCTATAAGAGTTAAGAGAGAACTGGTTCGATTCCCAGCCAGGGCACATAACCAGATTACAAGCCAGGTCCATAGCTGGAGGCAGGTGAAAGACAATCGTATATTGATGCTTCTCTCTCTCTGCCTCCCTCCCTTCCCCTCTCTCTAAAAATAATAAGTAAAATCTTAAAGAAAAAAAAAAGAGAGAGAAGTTTGTGGGCCTGAAAAGTACATATAAATGGGTGACGATCTCATTATAAAAACTCTGCTAGATGAAGACTAAGATATCCTAAGCTTCCTTTACTAATGCACAAAGAAGTGCTGGCTGGCACTTTCATAAATTTTCCCTAAATTGTAATAGCCCCAGGGGAAAGGCTATCTGCAAACTGTAGATTTACAAGTTCTCAAGTGATCCATAATAAATTAAGAGGGAACTGGGTTAAGGTTTCTTATCAGGACAGACGCAGGCAGCCAGAGGCTAAAAGTAACTGAGAAAGTTTTGGTGTTGGTTAGATAAGACTAGAAGACATACAAGTTCAGAGGCTGAGTCCCAGTGGAATTCAGATCAATGGGGCTCTCCTAATTCTTCAATGAATCCAGTTAACCTTCATGAACTATATTCCTCCAAGTTCCTGAATATCAGTCATGGACTGGCATAAATTCTGCATAAACTCTGACATCTGGCTCTTAGACGTGTAACCAGCTCCCATCCCTGGGAGCTATTAGTTGATAGTGCAGGTGGGGATGCCAAGAGCTGAAGGCAGCAAGGGGAAAAAAACCCCACAAAACCTCTGAAGGGAATAGCAGGAATCAGGATCAATCCAGATAGATAACTCCACCTTGTGGGGAACCTTACTAGTAGGCTTCATACTGCATTAAAGATTTCAGGCTCTTACCAAACACCACAAAACAACAAATAAGCCTAATGTGTTATCAGAAATCAAAGTATAAGGTCATTCTACCCAACCACTGTAATCTTTATTGATTTTTAGAGAGGGAAAGAGAGAAAAATGTGGATGTTGTTTCACCTATTTATTCATTCACTGGTTGCTTCCTGTACATGCCCTGACCTGGGATCAAACCTGCCATTTGGCATATTGGAATGACACTCGACCCAAGTGAGCTATTTGGCCAGGGCACAACCACTACATACATACATACACACACACACGCGCGCACACACACACACACACACACACATTTTCCAACCACTATATTTTAATTTGAATCATAGTATACCCCACCCCAAATATAAATTCAAGAAAGCAGAGCATCCTTTCATTCAAAATTACCCTCTATCTAGAACAGTACTGGACAAACAGGACTCTTAAAGTATTTACTAAATGAATAACTGATTCAATGAAATCTTCACCTTGAGTGTTAATTATCCTGTGGTCTATTGCACCTTATCCAGAATGAGCTAAGGAGTTAATGCTTCTCCATTCACTCTGCTTACTCATTTATCTACAAGTGCTCACAGCCATGAATTTGCTCTTCAGATTTATTATACTTTAGATGTGGAGAATCACTCTAAGGGCTAAAAGGCCCTACTGCGGTGTGCACAGACCAAGGACAGGATCCCTAATGTGTAGTGTTAGCCCACCTTTCATCTCCAGCATTATAGACTCAGGCACATCATCTCCCTCCACTTCCTTCCTCAACTCCAGCCTCTTCTTCCAATCTTCCTCCTTAGGGACAACCACCACCACTTTCCGACAAAATGTCTTGAACAGCAACAGTTTCCGCCGTTGGCCCGAGTTGTACACATTACACTAGAGACAGGAGGAATAACAGATGTTTTAGAAATAAAAGCCATCACTCAAATTCAACCCAAACACTTACTGAGCTCCTCTCACAAATGAGGCTCCACATTAGGGTTCGTAAACAATCTCCTTTGGTTTTCCAGTTTCTACTTGACAGATACTGGGTTTTGTACATCAGAAAAATTGAGACTGATAGATACTGTCGTCCAAGGTCACAAACCTAGTAAGTGGTGGAGCCAGGAATCCAAAGGAGACATTGCCTCCAGTATATGTTTTATAGTCTGGGTTCTTATGCTCTGGTGAAAACACTAATAAGAGGGAGCTCTGAGTTCAAAAAACATGACAACTAGAACACAAAACCACCTGGCCATAGTTAACTAAGTAAACTGATTCTGTTCCTTAATACGGTCTCTCTTTACAAATGCACTCAACTTGGACTCTAAACAATTATGTTAGATTAAATGGATGCCAAAATTTTCATCTTTAGATCTTCTGTAAAATTAGGTTTCTTTTGAATGCCTGAAAATACCTGATCAAGAATGAAGTTCCTCTTTGTCCGGGAAGCGATCTGGACCAGTTTACTAAGGCACTGGGAGGCTTGCTGAACTAAAAGGTCTCGGCTTTTGGGATCCATTTCTGGTTCCTCAAGCCCCTTCATCTGAAGAGTTTGAGAGGAAATGAAGAGAAACACAAGAAGTTATGAAGCAAGTTAAAGCTCAAGAGTCATTGGTAAATGTCACCTCTTTAATGCCACCAAAGCTACCACAACAGATCAATGTTATTCTTCAGTGTCATGAATGTTGTCCATTTCCTACAGGAGTCATTTCCAGTCTTAATCTGGATATATTCCAGATTTTATTAGCTTTCAGAAATACAACACAGCAAATGGGATAAAAGCAACCTTTTTAACACATATTGAGAAGAACTCATTTTTCTAGTTGTGGGACCCTTGTTCTCAGATATTGAAAAACTAACTCATGCCACTGGGAAAAGGTTATAGGAGCTTCTTGGAACCTCCAGAGCAAATACCTAGTCAACTAATAACCTCAAGTACCACACCCTCATTAAAGAAAAAAATAATAATGACTTCAGAAACAGAGAGGAAGGGGAGCAAGGGGAGAGGATAGGAGCAAAAGAGAGACTCTTGATTTGCTGTTCCACTTATTGATACATTCATTTACCGATTCTTATATGTACCCTGACCAGGGATCAAACCTGCGACCTTAGCCTATCAGGACAACACTAACCAACTGAGCTACCCAGCCAGGGCTAACTCACCCTCATTTGATTGAGGACGGTCTCAGCTCCCAGGACATTGTATCTTTTCTCAGGATTTTCTTTTGAGTATTTCAGTGCCCACTGGGTCTTTCCAGATCCAGGCAGCCCCACCATTAGAATCACCTGCAAGTGAACAGAACCAGGAAAGCGATATATACAAAATAAGTGAGGGTCATGGTTAAAAGCCCAATATCCTCTCCTGACCCAGTTCAGTCAAGCTTTGAGAAGAAAAGCTACCCACCCGCTGCTGCAAAGCTTGAGCTCTAAGCCTTATGTGCACCATGTGGCATACCTCACACTCCTCTATGGTCTTGGGTGGGATTGCGGTCCGCACTCGCTCCTCAACAGGCACAGCATGGATGAACACAAACTCTTCTGGTGGTGAGAAGAAGGGCTCCTCCTTCTGACCAAAATTTAATTCTACAACACAATTTTTGCAGAGGACATGGGGTAGGAGGGCCCGGTCTGCCAAGGATTCCTTGTTGATCCGGAAAGCCACACCCAGATCTTCTCCATTCTTAGAAAAGGAAAGTTCTATTTCTTCAGTCTCAAAATTCTACAATGACAAAAGACAAGAGCAATTATGGGTTTTTAGGGTTTAAGGTTGACCAAATCTTACAATTTCATCTTAAAAAACAGTAACAAAAAACAAACCTCGTAGACTGTGCCCAACACAACCAAACATGCAATGCACCAAATACATAAAAGTGGCAACTGATGGGAAGCAAACTGAATCCCCAGTGCCTGCTCCCACTCCTTGCTATGAATCCACAACTTTCAGGAGCACTTACAGCAAAGCAGCCAATGACATCATTCTCCCCAAAAGTCTGGCCAAATTCCTCAAATTGCCCATTCTCTGCCTTGAGTCCTCGACCATCGAAACCATAAGAGAATTCATCCTCACCTAAAATAGTCAACAGATTAGTTACCTATACCCAAACCTCCCATGGAGTGAGCAATATGGTAGCAAACACTAATGAAAGTTAAAGTAACTTTACCAAGCTGTGGATGGGAAAAATCAACAGACCACCCAACTCGAAGAAGAGAAACCTCTGTGCAGCCTTCTTTCATTGGGAGATTCTGGGTTACCTGACCAAAAAAAACAGAAAGAAAGAAAAAGAAAATCTCTCAGGTACTTTGACCAAATCAGAAGCAAAATTTGCTACAAAGACAAGAGTTTTATACAAACTGAAAATAACAACTACCACAACTCAACATCAGAATAATAACTGTCAATGCACTTGGTGGGAGGGCTCAATTTCTTGATTGTTGGAGCAAAGGTTGTTGTTAAAATGTGGTGCTTTTTTCCTGCACTAATTAAATAATTGCGGGCAGGAGTTCAGCACCTAACAGTTTAATGAATAATTTAATAAATGATGGCCTTAACGAGCTGCATATATTACCTTGGCCTCAAAGCAGACTTTCCCCTTTGTCACTCCATAAGTACTCCTTGCCCCAGACCACAAGGTGGGGAACTTCTCTGAGAAAAGTGGCTGCCCTCCATAGCGGTCCTTGCTCACTTGAAAGTGGAGATCTGAGGTATCTGTTAAGAAAGAAGCAGTCTGCTTACCTAATGCCCAACACTTGAAACCCATCCACAGAATACAAATATACTCAGTTGTCAAGAATGGATACAAAGTCTCCATGTGCTACATCGCCTAAAAGTTGCAAGCTATGACAGTTTAATTCCAAAATCAGTTCTGATTTGTTAAAACCCCAACCTGCCTCCTTATACATACACGTGTCCAGGTTCACAAGAGTTTGATCCTCCTCCTCATCTTTTGCCTCTTCTTCCGGGGGTGGTGGAGACTTTGAGCTATACATGGAAGAAAAAAAGCAAATACAATGTAACCAAAGCTCTCTTTTTCGAGGGGCATCTACATGATATCATGTCTGTTTTAAACTATCAGTGAATATAAAATTCCAGCAGACAGCTTCTTTCAGTAAATGAGAAAAGGGCAACAGGAGCTTTTACGGTAGATTCAATCTAGAATTTACTCCTATAAAAAACCTATTCCATTTTTAATCCACCCCTCTTTCCAGACTCGCCAATCAATACCAGGTATACCAAAATCAGAGCAGACACTCCGTTCAATGAAAGGGACCGTTTCCCTCACCGGCTGTGGTAAGCCTCCTCTCGGAATTCATAGTAAGCTCGGCCATGTTCATCCTTCTCATCCCGCTGTCTCTTTACCCCCCGCCGCTCACCATCTGAGCCTGCTGGTTTTGACTTTTCACTATCTTGGTCATCTCCTACAAAAAGGAGGGAAAGAAAATCAGCAGTTTCCATACTGGAGTGCAGAATAAGCTCAGAACCAACAGAAACTAAAGTGATCTGAGTATCTGTCCCATCAGAATACCCAAGTTACTCCCACTGCATCAACAGAATATTTTATTTCCAAATATCGTCCTCTTGTCATTGGCTGGAATTTTATTTTATTGTATAGAACAAGACTAATTATAGTCAAGGTGAAAATTAAAATTGGGCAATTTTTGCATTCTAAATTTATCTGATTAAATCAGGTCAAACTTGCAGCTTTCCCCACCAATATGACATTAAGAAAAACCTTTACAGGTTAATTTTGATTCTTGATTGTCAAATCTGAATTTAAGCTAGACACAAAACATATTTCCCTACCTTTTCCCACAGCTTCATGATACAGAACTCAATTAAAAAAAAAATTGTTTGTCCTTCAAGTTTTAAAATGCACAGCCATCCACAGGTTTACTTAAGTAGGAAGTAGACACAAGTACATGATACAGATATATATATATATATATATATATATATATACACACATATACGTATTTAAGATTTTATTCATTATTTTCAGAAAGAAGGGCAGGGAGAGAAACATCAAAGTATGGTTGCCTTTCACCTGTCTTCAGCAGAACTGGCTGGAGACCTGGCTTGAAACCTTGGTTATGTGCTGTGGCTGGGAATCAAACTGATGACCTTTGGGTTCACAGGTCAGCACCAATCCACTGAGCCACCAGCCAGGGCTGCATAGTTATATTTTTATCATGGATTTTTCCTCAAAGTTGCAAGAGCAAGCCATTAATTCATAACAGACCCATAAGTAATACTGCATCCTGACTGAACATAATTAATTTGGGGCAGAAAGGTGCTATCATATATTTAACAACATTCTTTACAAGAGGGGGAAAATACCCCGTTTTTTCTTTGGCCTTTAGTTTTTAATACAAAGAAAGTTTTTAAATACTTTAAGACAGGCCTTTATTCCTTGACCTTTTTCATGTGTTATTTAGGATACACATTAAGTCAAAGATTATGTAATGAGATTTTTGCTTCAGGACAGGACAATCTTCCAGTTGCACATGACTTATCATGGAATGAATTCCAGTTATACCATGCTACTATGCGGCAGTCCGGTAGAATGGGTTCCAATTATGCTGTGATACTAAGTAGCAGCCTAAACAATGTATCATAATAAGAACTAAGGCAACCCCTTTCATAGTAAGAATGCAAGAAGCTCTAGTTAGTTTCCCTCCTTCCTCTGACAGAGCTATGGAACTACTCTAACCATCCAATCACTTCAAAGGAAGGCAGGTCACTAACTCGGGGGAGGGGGAGCGCTTTACACACACACTTCTCCACAAGGTTACTCAACGGGCCCACCACCCTCCATCATTCCAATTCACTTGGGAATCTGAAAGGTAAAAGGCTAGCTAAGGGTACAATAAATTTGTAAACATGCCCCTCTATCAACTCGGTGGTATGATTGCATTTTAATCATAACGCAGGCAAAGTAGAACCCCTGATCAAGTTAAGTTGACTTATTCTAAAGGCACTAGATAAGCCTTTCTCGTTCCTAGTTAACTATTAAACTCGACACCATCACACCACCGGCCCCGTCGCTGAAGCAAGAGCAAGGTTAGGCTGCCAGATTCTGTGTCGCTCAAGCTCTGCCACCGCCTTCCGATGGAGCCAACTTGGCCGAATTTAGTTCACTGATTAATATTTTTACGGCAAAACCAAAACCAGCAAAAAACCAACAGGCAGCCCGGAGACCAAAAGCCCCCAGCAGTCGGTCTGGCTGTTCCCGAACCTCCAATTCCTCGGGGCGCTCTCGCTAGGGAGGAAGAGCCGGCCCCGCGGAAGCCTGCTCCACAGGTAGCCCGCCGGCGACACTGTTCACTTCGCTCCACCACCCACCAGCGAACCAACTGAGCTGCAACCTCCCTCCTGCAGACCGTGGGGCCAACAGCGGGGCCAGCCCTCCTAGAAGGCTGGTTAGAGAATAAAAGCCACCTGCCCTGGGCAGTCCCATCAAATGGCTACGAGAATCTCGCCCTAGCCGGCCAGGGAGAACACGAGATCGGGCCCCGCGGTGCAGGGCTGGGCGCCTGGGACTCGGGCGCACGCGGCAGGCTGGCGCCCGGCTCCGCTGCCAGCTCCTCACCTTGCTCCTCCGCGGCCTTGTCACCCGGCGCCTCGGATCCCGGCGTCTCGTCCCCGCTCCGATCCTCTGGCTCGTCTTCCTCCCCCTTGCCGGTGCCCTGCTCTTCGCCACCGTTGACCCCACCTGACTCGGACGAGGCCTCCTCTGCCGGCTTCTCCGAAGCAGCGTCGGGCTCGGCCGCGGCCTCCACGGCGGCCGCCTCCGGGGGTTCCGGCGGCGGCTGTGCGGCCTGGTCCGAGGCCTGGGTCGGGGGTGGCTCTTCGTCCTCGTCCTCAAGCAGCGCCTCCTCGTCCTCCTCCTCCTCTTCGTCCTCCTCTTCGTCCCCGCCCGGGCCGCCGCCCGACGCGTCCACAGGCCGAGGCTCCGCCTTGCAGGCCCCGCCGGGCACGGCCCCGCCACCGCCGGCCTCGTCCTCGAGCATCTCAGCGTCCAGCGCCTCCTGCAGCCGCTGCGCCAGATCCACCTTGAGGCCGCGCGAATCCAGGCCCCGCCGCTGCAGCTCCGACCGCAGCTCGGTCACTTTCAGCCGCTTCACCTCCATCGCCGCCGCCGCCTCCTCCGCCTCCCGCCGCCTCCTCCCCTGCGAACCGACGACCGAGCCCGACCGCGCAGGCGCCGCCGCCGCCCGCCTCCGCTTCACGCGCCAGCACTGAGCCCGCGCGAGCGAGCGCGCACGGACGCACGCAGGCGGTTGGGGCCGCGCGCAGCCTCTTCTACGGTCTCGCTTCTGCTTCACTCCCCTCTTCGGCCTACAGAGCCCAAATCAACGAATCGGGGAAGTATTTCCCTTCCTGCTCCCTCGGTTCCCCTGCCGCGGGCGGGCTCGCGACTGGGACGACGGACTTCCCCCCTTTTACCTCCCTCCCTCGCTCACCTACTGGCCAATCGCCGCCGGTGGTGTCACTGCGCAGCCGCACCGGAGCCCGAGACGGGAAAGCCTGGCTGCGGCTCAAGTGCCTCGTAGCCCAGAGGCGTGTGCGCGCCTTTCTTTGCGTACTTACCGCCGGGGTTGCGCAGCAGCCCGGAGCTCCCCTCCCAGCGCCCCTCCCACCCGGTGGCCACCGTCACTCCCGTCAGACGTCTGGTCGCACTTTAGTCTTGGGGCGTGCAGCAACTTCTCAAGAGAAAAAAGCCAGAAGGGAAGCTGCTGTAACGTGAAAGCCTCCTAGTAATTACGCTGCTCGTTAGTAAACCAAAGGGCTCTCCAAAACCAAAGAATACAGTAACCCCCTCGCCCCGCCCCTCATGCCTCAACTACTACCTAGTAACAGATACTCGGGCCTCGCCTTTTAGTTAGGTTATTGGCCAGCTTGAATCGTCATGTGCAATTGTGATTGGTCATCCGTGATCGTCCGGATTTTTCCAATTGGCGAAGCTGCCAGGGTTTTTTGTTTGTTGTTTTTTCCCCCGCGTCGGTCCGCAGGGGAGGTTGGGAAGGCTGGATCTTTTCTGCGGGATTACTTTTCTGGGCCCTCTCCTGACTGGGAGGCACGGTTCCATGCGCGCGACCCTTTAGATGGCAAACTGTCGAGAGACCAGACCCTGTCCTATGGATTCTCCCGTTCGTAATCGGAAACCCAGGGGGATACTTCCGGGCTTGGGCATTTGCAGAGCGCTGGCCGCAGGGCTTGCAGGGTTTGCAGGTGACCTGCTTTGCGACAGGGCCAGTCACGGCCTTTGGGTTGTGGTGCGCGGGCCACATTCACCTGTGTTTCTCAGCCCCTGTCACAGACACCAGCGAGTGCTACTTGAATACGCGTGAATAAAGGGCTGGGATGGAGGCGAACCCTATAAACGTCTCTTAGTAGTTGTCCCCGCCCACTTCCTTCCACTTCCAGGTCAGGGAGGTGTGTCCAAAGCAAAGGAGGAAGCGAGTTCCGCTGGTGTTTGCATGCCTACCTAGATTCCTTACTGCGGCCCTGGCACCTTCGCGGTCTCCTCAGTCCAGAATCGTCCCTTTAGAAACTCGTATCTCCTGCTTTCCTATTCCCACACCCTCTCACTGGTTAGTTTCTTGCACAACTGGAGATCGAGAAATACTGCAGAGAGGAAAGGAAGGGGCTGTAGTGAAAGCAAGCCAAGCTCATTCCCAGGAGGGCCTCCTGGAAAAGGGTAATCTGCCTCAGGTCGGCTCCCAGTCCCAGGGCTTCAATTGCTCTTTTAGTTCCCCATTGCGAAAGCGCACTGGGAGACAGAATTATGGAGAAGCGCCTGCAGGAGGCTCAGCTGTACAAGGAAAAAGGGAACCAGTGTTACCGGGAAGGGAAGTACCGAGATGCTGTGAGTAGGTACCACCGAGCTTTGCTTCAGCTGCGGGGCCTGGATCCAAGTCTGCCCTCCCCGATACCTAATCTAGGATCTCAGGGCCCGGCCCTCACACCTGAACAAGAAAACATACTGCACACCACCCAGACAGACTGCTACAACAATCTAGCTGGTAAGAAGAGGGAGGGAGGGTGGGTAGGGTGTCCAGGCAGGTATACGAAAATCTGTGAACATTGGGAAAAACACTAACGGGCTTTTCTGCTGTCATCTAGTTATTCTGCCGTGAATTGAAATGTATTTCCAGTTTACAGGGCTCTAATTGACCGTTCTGTAGAGCGGTAGTTCTCAAACTTGTGGAGAGCTGGATAAACAGCTCCTGAACCCCACCCCAGAGATTCCGATTTAATGGATCTCGGATGGTGCCTACCGTTTATTGGCATTTCCTAACAGACTCTTATGTGATGCTGATAGGTTTAGGGAATTTTGCACGCAATGGAGAAAGTACTGAGTTTATATTGAGGGCGTTTTAAAAATATTTAAGATACAGGAAAGAAGCTACTTTCTTCAACTGGTATAAGTTATCCATATTAGATGCTTTGGTTAGCATGGTAACTTGGATAACTAGTTATCTGCTGTTTCTAGATGACCTTGGGTGAAGAGATGGATGTCAAGAGTTAGTATCACTAGGATGAATCTGCTAAAAGAGAGGAGACTTCTTAGGTCTGTTCTATGTCAGGCAAACTAACCAAGGAACTAATTAAATTATTTTGAAATATATTAAAACATTCAAACAGTTCAGGCTGAGGCCATAGAAATTATTAGTAGATTTTACATTTTGTCATGGTTGCTTAAAAGTGATTTTTTTTTTTTTTTACTCCAGTACTCATCAGCTATGGTTTGGTGAAAATCTAATGTTTTTACCGTGCATGTCCAGTGCTATTCTTAGACTCAAGTAATAAAAATAGTAGTTCCAGTAGCTAATGTTGAAATTCAACGATTATTGTGTGCTGAGGATCCCTGCTCTCATGGAACATGTATTCAGGGAAAGGAGATGGACAATTAACAGAAGAGTAATAAATATAATTTTTTTGACAATGGTAATTACTGTGGAAAAGAAAGAAAGCAGAAAACAGGAGTAGTGTGTGCCATAGACTCAGGATAGTTCACTTCTAAAGAGTGGTCAGGGAGGGTCCATCCAGGAGCCATTTGTGAAATGCCTGAGGCAGAAACTATTTAACCCCTTTACATATATTAACCTGTTAAAGTGTCACAACAATTCTTTGTAGTAAATTTAAGGAAACAGTCAAACAGCCAGCAAGTGGTGGGGCTAAAATTAAACCTAGGCAATTTTTAATTCAACAGCTTAAAGTTCTTATTGCAGAATACTGTACATTTTCCTTTTTAATTATAAAAAGGCAGAAGATTGGCCTCAACATTGCCTCCTAAACAGATTTATATTTTGAGGTCCCTTTAGAGAATAGGACACCTATTAGAAAATTGACCAGAAGTTGAGGAAATGAGATGTGGTAGAGATGGGTAAGTATCTTAACTGTCCAGGTGGACTTGAAGGCAGAGACTGTGGCTCAGCCATCTGCAAAGTGTCTGTTTGTGGGTGCTTGGTAGATGCTCCACAAAGACTCACTGAATTAAGTTTTCACTTGTTGACTGCCTATAACACGTTCAGCAATATATGTACAATACCTCTCATTACACACAAATCCTGCAAGGTTGTTACGATTATCCCCATTTTATAGAAGAGAGAGCCAGATCATTTCACTGCTTCAAATCCTCCAATGGCAATTCATTGCACTTAGGGGAAAAAAAAATATCCAAACTCTGATCCTTATCTGCAGGACTGGACACTGACTTTGTAAAGTATATTTCTACCTTTTAGCTCTGTAAGATCTCTTTCTCTGAGGTTAGAAAGCTCCGTCCCTTGAATGACGTTTGTTGTTTAGATCTTGGCTCAAAGGTCACTTTCTTAGAGAGGTTTTCAGTACCCACGCTGCACTCTGACCTCATTCGCTCTATCTTAGACAGTTCTGTTTTTCTCAGAGCACTTTAAACAATGCGTTTATTTGTTTATTGTATATTTCTACCACTTTGGAACTAGGATGAGAACTCTTATCCCCTGTTCCTAGCTCTGCCTAGCACTTGGTCAGTACTCCATAACTAGTTGTCAAATGAATAAATGAAGCTATAATAATGGATTAGTTGACCACTAATCTGGGGAAATAGATGTAAGTACAAATCATATGACCATTTGATGGTGATGTTGTAAAAGGGATGCAAACATTAGCCCTCCATGTTCTCATCAGCCCACATTCTTGGTTCTTCTCAGCACCATGTTGTAATAATACTATGTTTAATTCCCACAGTTATGAAATAGGGAAACATTTCCCTTCTTGATGATAAAAAAGCAGAAGATTGACCTGATCATTACCTCCTAAACAGATTTGTATGTTGAGGTGCTGTTAAATCACCCAAGGGTTAGTGAATATATCGACAAGGATGATGATTTTGGAGTTGGAATCCTTGGTTCAAATTTCTTACTCATTCCATCTAGTTGTGTGATCTTGGACAAGTTACTTTACCTCTCTGAGCCTTGATTTCTTCATCCGTCCATTAAATGGAGGTAGTAACATAGACTGATTTCACAGAGTGGATGAGAAGATTAAACAAGCACATAGCACAGTGCTTGCTGCACGTAAGTTTTGTTTGTTTGTTTTGCCTCACATCATTAATGGGAACCGCAGTTGTTAACAGAGCTGCAGTGCAATAATTGCAGTGAAGTGGAAGATTCAAGACAGACTTGGGTAGAAGCAATACCAGGAAGAAGAGGTTTGAGTAACTTTTAAAGTATATTATCAGTTGTATAGCTGGGCCTAAGCTAACATTAGGTGCGTGGTAGGCACTTGGTAGACGTTGAAGGAGACTGAAGGAATGTAAGGCTTTATTCACTGCTGCATCCTGTGCCTAGAAGATCTGGCACAGGGCAGGCACTTGATATGTTTGTTTCTGGGATAAGTGAATGTTGTTGATGTCATTCTATGTTTGGTGCTGCCTTGCGCTGGCCAGTGGGATTTCGTGAATAAGACCCGTCTCCCTCTTCTCCCTTCCTCTCATTTGGCTCCATTAGCCTGTCTGCTTCAGATGGAGCCAGTGAACTACGAACGAGTGAAAGAGTACAGTCAGAAAGTCCTGGAACGGCAGCCTGAGAATGCCAAGGCCTTGTATCGGGCTGGAGTGGCTTTCTTCCACCTGCAGGACTATGACCAGGCTCGGCAGTACCTCCAGGCTGCTGTCAATAGGCAGCCGAAAGGTGAGAGCGGAGGGGGCTGAAGTGGGAAAGACGAAGGAAGAAAGTTGTCCTGTTCAGGGGGTAGCTGTGGAAGGTGGTTTCATTTTAATTTTTCAATTTATTAAATGTTTTGGATAGATAATAATACATTCCCATGGTTCAAAATCTAAAAGTAAGCCCTGGATTGTGGCACAATGGATAAGGCACCGGCCTGTGAACCCAAAGGTTGCTGGTTCAATTCCCAGCCAGGGCACATAACCAGGTTTCAACCAGGTCTCCAGCCAGGTCCGTAGCTGGAGGCAGGTGAAAGGCAACCATACATTGATGTCTCTCTCTCTCTCTCTTTCTCTCTGCCTCTCTCTCTACCCCTCCCTCTAAAAATAATAAATAAATAAATAAAATCTAAAAAGTATAAAAGATGCCCTGACTGGTGTGGTTCAGTGGATTGAGTGCCAACCTGTGAACCAAAGGGTCGCTGGTTCAATTCCCAGTCAGGGCACATGCCTGGGTTGCAGGCCAGGTCCCCAGTTGGGGGTGCACAAGAGGCAAGTACACGTGGTGTTTCTCTCCCTCACTTTCTCCCTCCCTTCCCCTCTCTCTAAAAATAGATTTTAAAAACTTAAAAAAAGAAAGTATAAAGTATAAAAGTATGCAGTGAACAGGATTTCTACTACTCTTACACTATTGTCTTCACAGGAAAGCAATATTGTATATTGTATACCCTCTGGAAATCTTTATGCTCAGACAGGCACACATGTTCATCTCTCCTCCCTGCAGTGAAAGAGATGTTAAAGCATTGCTTTTCAGGTGTCAGTTCCTAGATGGAGACTGAAATAAGACCCAATGAATATACTTGATAATCCTCATTTCTGTGAGCTCTCCAGCTGGGGTCTGGCCTTTGCTTAATCAAGTTGTTCTTTATCTCAGCTAACCCCAGACATGACCTAGAAAAAGGCCTACTGAGAGAGAATTTGAGACTTGGTACTTTGTTTCCAAGGCAAAAAAAAAAAAAAAAAAAGATATTGTGAAGCAGACGGTCCTGGGTAGGGATGGCAGAAGCATTTCTGTGTTGATGGTTTAGCACTGAAAATTGTGAAGGGTCCCCAAACATTCATAACAACACAGTAAACTCTTACCAAATGAGAAAGCCATTATAAATTAATATATATAAAATATGAGCCATTTGTTCATGTTGCTTACCTTCCAGTACATGGTATCTTAAGTAGCTCTGCTATCTTAGTAGCTATTTCTTTAAACTCCCTTTCATTACAAAGTTAGTAACCAACCCAGACCTGTATAGAAATTTTTCAAATATCCAAAGTAGTATTAATGAGCTTTACTATTGCATGGAAGAGTTGTGATACAGTCAGATCTTAGAATGATTTTTCTTTTTAATGGAAGTGTGTTAAAAATCTCCTGTCCCAAGGTGAGATTATGGTCTAACTCTCTCTTAATTGCCTTCTTCACCCTCTTCCAAGATGCCAACGTCCGGCGGTACCTCCAGCTAACACAGTCAGAACTCAATAGCTACCACCGAAAAGAGAAGCAGCTCTACATGGGCATGTTTGGTTAACAGAGAAGAATGATGCTTCTCCTCTTGAACTTAGGTGAACCATTCAAGACCCATCAAGTGAAACCTGAGCCTCACAAGAGAAATGAACCCCATACCTCTGACCCAGGTGGATTTCCGCCTTGTTTCTGGTTCTGTACACTCTTAACTGCTTACACAGTCAGCCTTTTTTTGTTTACCCATCTATGTATGTTTGTACAGCTTTTAACACCTGGTATTTTGGGGGGAACATTTGCCCTGAGAAATACAACCAGAAAACATATACAGAGGAGAGGGCTAGCAGAGGATGGAATAATGATAAACAGAAAGGAGTTTCTTCCTCTGTTTCCTCAGATGCCCAAAGCCAAAGTTATATAGGCCAAAAACTGGGCAATACATATTTTTTGTGAAACTAGACAATTGTAAATTGGGTCCGTATGTCTTAAAATGAAAGATTTGAAATGAACCATGTTTGAGTAAATGAATTCCTTATTCTTCTTAATGTTCCACACATATTCAGATTTATTTCCCCTTACAAAAGTATCTGGTTCCTATCATTTCTCTTGGAAATTTCTAGTTGTTGTTATTGTTTATATTCAGATCATTAATGTAGTAGGCATTTCATTTTTCATTAAACTTCTATTTTAAGATCTCTAGAGTCAAGTCATTCAGTATTTGTTTAATAATCCTTCATCTCTCATGCTATGAGAGTAAGTAAACATTTGCATTTTTAATAAGTGCATAGCTAGAGTATGCTTGTTTCTCTAAAACACATAGGACGAAAGCCAGGTTGCTAAGTCTTCTAGAGACAATACCGTGAAAGAGCAGGATAAAAACACAAATCTGTTCTTTACCTGTCACCTTGTATTTTGCCAGAGCTCAGTCCTTTTACAGAGGGGAGAAACAATGAGGAAGGACTGCCTTTTAAGCACTTTTTAAAACTTTCTGGAAGCTGTGTTTGGCATGCAGGGTGCAGATCTGAGGCAGTCATGACACTGGAGGAGGCTCGAGCAACCAGGAGCCCCTCTGTCATTCTACTCACTTGTTAGGAGTAACGCTCGCAATGTGGGAGTTGCACAGAGTGGACGAGACCATACAGGACTGCCTCTGCCGTTACGAGTAAAGGTGATCGGGATAAGGAAAGAAAACCCTTAGTCTTGCCAAATGTACATGAGTTCTGCTCCCTTTGTCAGCAATGCCCCATCTCCCAATGAACTAGGCTCCTCTTCGTGTCTCCCCTTACCCTTAATAATGCAGCCAGCAGCTTACAACAGAAAGTTTCTCTACCTTACCATCTTAACGAAGGGCGAGGACAGAATTAACAAAAGTAGAATATTTTATTCCTTTCCAAGCCTCTAATTTCTTAGGTTTAAATCGTTGACAAAATTTTGTCACTATTGTATTATCTGTTTTGCTTTCTGATTTTATTTGTGTGTGTATGTGTGTGTGTGTTTTTCCCCAAAACTTAATGTTACAGTGAGCTATCTTCTGCATTAATGAGGACAAAAATAGATATTTCAAAATGAATTTTAGAAATTTATTGTACTCATCCTTTAATTAGCACTGTTTAGAGACCCAGTGGTCAGGTTCACTTTCCAGTCTTGATTTCTAAGGCTGGATTCTCATGGAGATGTTCACAAACAGGAAAGTAGACAAAGGTAGGCAGTCTGATTGATTGGGTCTGGGGGAGTCCTGCCGGCCCACATCCTGAAGGAATCTTCCAAAGGGAACCAATATCTCTTCGCTGAGGAGTTTCCAGAGGTGGGGGCTGCTCACCTTACCTGTTCTTAAAGGTTTTCACACAGGATTTCAGGGTTTGAGTGAAGAGAAAGCATTCATGGCAGTTGTAAAGGTTTATGCTATACATGTAAAGCATGTAGGAGACAGTTTAGAACAAGGTTTTCTGAACTCACACCTACCCCTTTACAAGTTTCCAAAAACTACATATTATCTGTATTACTATTTAAATGTTATTGACATATGTATCTATTTATAACCTTTTTCTAAAGATTTTATTTGTTATTTTCAGAGAGAAGGGCAGGGAGGGATGAAGAAAGGGAGCGAAGCATCAATGTATGGTTGCCTTTCACCTGCCTCCAGCTAAGGACCTGGCTGGAGACCTGGCTTGCAACCTGGTTATGTGCCCTGGCTGGGAATCGAACCAGCGACCTTTGCGTTCGCAGTTGGGCACCAATCCAATGAGCCACATCAGCCAGGGCTTCAATTTCTTTAATACATAAATTGCAAGGAAAAAGGGAACCTATGGAGTAAAACAGACTTATGAGACATCAGCCAAATAAATGTGCCTCTACTTTGGGTTCTGGTTTGAAAATTACAGATAAAAGTTTATGAGACTGAATTAATAGAAATATATATATATATATTATATAGAATATATAGAAATAGAAATATATATATATATATATATATATATATATATATATATATATATTGGTCTCTTCCCAGTTCCCAGCACAGTGTTCCTAAAAACACTGAAGTTTAGATTCTGATTGGGGAAAAAAAAGACCTTATGAGACATCCCTGGTTGGGTGGCTCAGTTGCCTGGAGCATCTTCCCGTACGCCAAAGGGTGGTGGGTTTGATTCCCAGTCAGGTCACATACCTAGGCTGCACTTCAATCCCTGGGTCAAGGTGCATTTGGGAGGCAACTGATTGACGTTTGTCTCTCACATCGATGTCTCTCTCTGTCCCTCTGTCTCAAATCAATAAACGTAACCTTCAGTGAGGATTTTAAAAATAGATTATGTTCTGACTGCTGTGGCTTAGCGGATTGAGTAAAATCTTTAAAAAAAAGATTGAATCAGGGAAATTTGAACAAGAATTACTGTCAATTTTGGTGACTATAATAATGTATTTGGTCTTTTTCCCCTCAAGAGCTCTTTAAGAACTGTATACTGGGCCCTGGCTGGTGGCACAGTGGATAAGGTGCCAGCCTGTGAACGCAAAGGTCACTGGTTTGATTCCCAGCCAGGGCACATAACCAGGTTGCAAGCCAGGTCTCCAGCCAGGTCCGTAGCTGGAAGTAGGTAAAAGACAACTATACATTGATGTCTCTCTCCCTCTCTGTCTCTCTCCTTTCCTCTCTCTCTAAAAATAATAAATAAAAAAAATCTTTAAAAAAAAAGTGCATACTGAAATTGCTTACTGATGACACTGGGAAGCAAACTTTAGAGTAACATATCATATTATTTGTCAGAAATAAATAAATAAGATATATTTTACAATTAAAAAAATGTATGGTATAGTAAACCATCTTTGTAAACATCAGCTTTGGAAAACTCAAAATCCAACGTGTGCTGGCCTGACTTGGTGAGTTTTGTGAGGCTGAGCTTGGCAAATGTCTGATGATTGAAGAAGCGTTAGCACGAAGTGAAGGCACACTTAGATAATAGCCAATCAGGAAGAGACATGAAATCTTGAACCAGAAATAAGTTATTAATGCTGGAGGAAAAAAGTGGTTGTTTGAAAACGAAGTCAGCATATAGCTCAAAAGCAAGTTAACTCCTCGGTATGAAATTCTTACAGACAGGCCTGTTCTGTTGTTAACCCCCTCCCCCAATAAAAGGAGGCTGATTTTGGGTTCAGCAGAAGAGCTCTGCAACAGAATAGGTTCCCTTCAGGAACCATGAGCTGTCTTTCAAACATGGTTAACATCTGGCAAAAGGAGAATCAGTGTCGCACTAGAGGTGAGATGATCTGACCTGCAGTTCCTTGAATCCATGAATAGCACAGAACATCTAAAGCAGTGAAAACTATAGATAATTCTCGACCACACCTCCACAGACTGACAAACTGTTCCCAGCATCCAGCAGACGGAAGTGAGGCAACTCTGGCCCCTTAATTGTGTTGGCTGCTGCTTTAAGCCTTTTGAAAATTCCTAATGACCACTTTCATTTAGATGAAGACGGCATCTCACATCTAGAACGAATATAGTATTGTATCCCAACTGTAATTTAAAAAAAGAAAATATATCTTATGCTGGAAATGGAGCATGAATGATCTTTAGGAGAATTTCACCAAGTAACGGATCCCCCTTAGCTAGGCGTTAAGGGTGGCTGAGACAGTAACAATGATTACAGGAGTTTTCCAGACTGTCCAGAGAAATTATATACATTGAATACACATGTGGACACATTATGTCTTGTTTTTAGGAACCCATGGTCTAAGGCAACTAATTAATTTTTTTCCATATATATGGTATATGTTTGTCACATACCATAAAATTCATCCTTTTAAAAGCGATGGACTCTTTTTTTTTTTTTTTTTTTAAGGATTTTATTTTTAGAGGGGCAGGAAGAGAGGCAAAGAGGTAGAGACATCAATAAATGGTTGCCTTTCACCTGCCTCCATCTATGGACCTGGCTGGAGACTTGGCTTGAAACTTAGTTATGTGCCCTGGCTGGGAATCGAACCAGGGACCTTTGGTTTCACAGGCTGGTGCCTTACCCACTGTGCCACCAGCCAGGGCGCAACTGATTCTTTTTAGGCATTTTGATTTACTCCAGAAAAAACTCAAAAAGGTGCTCCATTCAGCTAGAATAGCTCTTTTAAAAATGTATTTATTTACTTTTTAGAAATAAAAAGGAGAGAGAAAGAGAGGGAGAGAAACATTGATTGGTTGTCTCTTGCAGGCCCCCAGCTGCGACCAGACCTGGCCTGCAACCCAGGCATGTGCCCTGCCCTGGAATTGAACCAGTAACCTTTCAGTTTGCAGGCTGGCACTGAAACCACTAAGTCACATCAACCAGGGCTAGAATAGTTCTTAGTATATGTATGCATGTATGTACTGCTTTGTTTCACCAAGGAGTTAAGACAGTAATGTATCAGCATAAATAAAATTAGCCTTTTGAAAGATAAAAGGTTATTCCAACACAAGGAAAGTGAAAGGTGTAGAATTCACCCTTTTGGCCATAAACATGTTAAGCATCAACTTTTGTTTCCCATAATGCCCCAGATCAGATTTCTTTGGCCAAATCTTCAAAGCTCAGCTCTGTCTCCTTCCTAAAACTCAAAAACAATAGCTTGCTAGTAAGAGTTCACAGCCCTGGTTATGAGACAATCCAAAAGGAGAAACTCAGGAAATTTACTCACATTTCCATTTTTTCTAAAATTTCCTTTTTGCTTTTATACCCGAGAGAAAGGTTTATAAGGAGCCTCTAGACTGCTTCCTCAGCTGGGGCTGCCCTTCTCTTACATTCCTAGGGCTCTCTCCCCCACTCCTACTTCAACACCCCCAACTCCCATTTCTCTGCCATCTCTACAGGCCATTATCATTGCTGTGACCACAGATCAGTAATTTGACCTCTCTAGGTTGCCATCACACTTTTGAAGTATGATTCTCTCATCTGGAGTTTTCCTGCTTTAGATTTCCCAAGCATCCAACATTTTCACACCAGAAACCCCCAACCTCCCCCCACAAACCTATCACCACAGGGCTTGGTGCTTTCTGTCTCTCAGTTTCTCATTTTCAGCGACCTCACTTCACGTTGATGACACGTAGGCAAAATTTTCAAATCATGAATATGTTTTTTCAAATCATCAGTATCTGTTTTTGAAACAGCCAACCAAAGATCTTTCTTATTTTTAAGATTTTATTTATTATTTTTAGAGAGAGGGGAAGGGAGAGAGGCAGAGAGGGAGAGAAATATCAATGCATGGTCGCTTTTAAACCTGCCTGCAGCTACGGACCTAGCAGGAGACCTGGCTTGCAACCTGGTTATGTGACTTGGCTGGGAATTGAACCAGTAACCTTTGGGTTCGCAGGCCAGCGCCCATCCACTGAGCCACCAGCCAGGGCCCAAAGGTCTTTTTCTATGTGGAAAACAGAGGTAAAGGGGTAAGGACGCAAAGCCAAACAGTCAAAAGGACAGAAAACAACTCGTAGTTCTCAGTGAACTATTTTACTAACGTTTTAAACCAGCATAGTGAACATGGTGTTTTAAGTCACCAGGTGGAACCAAGCCATGGTTCAAATTCTGGCTTGCCCCTTAACTAGCTCTGTAACCCTGAACCAATTAACTTTGATTTTTGAATTTCAAGTTTCCTTGTTAGTGGGAAAGAAGTGGGGAGCCCACACCTCATAAAGTTGTTGAGGATTAAACGAGCATTTTATGAAGTCCCTAATACAGCCTAAACCACAGGAGCTCACTACAACAATAAACCATAATTGTGTAAGATTCCCTGATTTGTATACTTTTTCTAAGCAAAGTCTACATTGCCTTCTGCCCCTCTTACTTCTTTCCTCATAAGCAACCCGATCCCCACTCCTACCCCGAGTCCAGATGTCATATTCTTAAAAGATCTCGAGGAGTGGTATGAAAGAGTCAGGAGTCATGAAGGTTTGTGGAAGAAACCAACCAACACCAGTGCAGAGAGATAATTTCACTGCTAGCTTTATGGTCCAGAACTCAGAATGAGAGGTGATTACACCCAGGAAAATTCCCAGTGCCCTTGGAGAGGAGCTGACTGAAATGCTCTGCACTTTAAGGTCCTGCTAATCGGCTGGGTAAAGAAAAGGACGGGAGGATCCTCGAGCATGGGCAGAATCCATTCTGTCACCAAGCAGGGGAAGTGAGATGTTTCCAACCTTCTGTGCCGCCTTAAGGGTGGCAAGAGCAGGTCTCCCATCAGCTCATGTTAGTTTTTGGAGCCAAGTACAAAATCTTTGGGTGGCCCTCCACCACAGCTGCCTGTCTGTCTGCTGTCGGGGAGCCCGGTAGGGGCTGCCCTCCTAGGAGGGGGCCAGCCTCTGGATCTGGTTTGCTGCGTTTGGCCAGGTCCTCATTGTGAGCCTTGCGGATGTGGCGGTACAGGTCTCCGGACTGCGTGTAGCTTCGCAGGCAGTAACGGCACTCGTAGGGTCGCTCCCGCGTGTGCACTGTGGCGTGTCGCCGCAACGTGTAGGAGCAGGAGAAGGTCTTCCCACATGTCTTGCAAGTGGGAACATCCTCAGTAAAGACACCAAAGCCTCCTGGGGCTGCTTCGTACTCAGAAGGCAGGTAAAGTGGCTCATGCAGGGCTGGGGGTGCAGGCAGGGGCGAGGTCACCAGTCCTCGCTGATACTGCCCTGGTCCTGGCAGCAACTGGTAGGGTAGGTGAGAATCTGGGGGTAGGAAGTGGTCACTTGGCCCCACCTCCTCCAAGCCTGCGGCCCGCAGTTCCTCAAAAGCCTCCGGCTGCGGGGGCTGTCCGCCACACATCGCCCCTCCAGATGGGAACAGGCCCCCGGGCTCCTGCCGCTGTTCCTCTGACGTATCCGGCTCCTCGTCAGAAATCACAATAGCTTCTACTTTCACCTGGACCAGCTCAGCTTCACCTGGGGTTGGAGCCTGGGATGGAGCGGAGGCTGCGACGGGGGCTGCAGCCAGGGCTGGAGGATGGAAGCCCTGCAACAGTGCTCCGGTACCCCTTGGTTCCACCCTCGGTCTCTCAGAACCCACATCAAGGGGAGCCAGCAGCTCCACTGAAACTGCTGGGAGGCCTGAAGAGAAGCAGTTCGCAGGGATGGTCTCTGTGGAGCTACTGGGACTGGCAAGGGAGACCTCAGCCACTGGTGGAGGAGGTGCCTGTAGATGCAGTGGGTCAACCTCCACTCCAGGCTGTGTGGTGTCAGCCCCTCCAGGCACTGATGGCTCATCTGGAGAACACACAGTAGGTGAGGGAGCCGCAGGTCCTTTCCATTCCCCTTTGCCCCAATGGTCTGATGTCTCAGCAAATGCCAAGGAAGGCTGAGGACCATGGGAAGTGTTGGACAAAAACTCCAAACTAGAGGGCTGCGAGCTGGTTTCCTCCTCCTTCTTGGTACTGTCTGCCTCCGCCAAGGCCCGGGCTTGCAGCCGCCGCTTACACACCTTGACGATGTCATTCATGTGCAAGTAGCTGGCCGCTGCTAGCACATCTTCCACAGGGGTATCCCCCCTCAGGACCAGCTGGCCAGCATACATAAAGTCCAGAAGCAGCCCAAAGGCTGGGGCTGTGACAATCTCATTGTGGATACACACCAGATCTCTCTTGTCCAGCTCCCGCTCTTTGTAGAAAAGCTGGAAGAATGGACTGCAAGAGGCCAGCACAGCCCGATGGGCCAAGAATTGGGTGCTACCCACCATCACAGTGCAGTCACAAAGAAACCCCTGGGACCGCTGTTGTCGGAGGCTCTGCAGCAGCTGCTGGCTGTGTTCTGGGAACTCCATAGCACCCCGCAAAGGGAAAGCCTCTGGAAAGATCCCCACCAGTGGTTCCCTGGGAAGAGAGGACAGTGGGTTAGGGCAGGCATCCTCTCCAGAAACTGTACTATCACCCCTGAGCTTTCACTGGCCATCCACCAACCGCTGACCACACTGTCCTCACCCCAAGGCAATCTCTTAAAATACCACCCTTTTCTCCTAGGTCACACCCACACAGGGTCTCCTTTTAGCTCCGCCCCCTAGGCTTACCCTTAGCAACAGGCCCCGCCCGGTTATCTATAACCCCGCCCAGGAAGTCCCGCCCCCTAACCACCACCGCTTGCTCGAAGCCCACCCGGTGGTTTCCTGCAGCTCCTCCAACTAGGACTCTCTTTCGCTCCCAGGCCTTCCCGGGCGGTACCTCTACACCCCACTCCGGGAACTCCCTGAGCCTCTCTCTCGCATTCCAGGGGCTAAAGAAGTCCTAGGATGGATACTAGAAGAGAGCTGATTCTTCACCCACCACCGAGCAGCCACTGGGCGAACTCCGCCCCTTCCCACCTCGGATGCAACGGGCTCAAGTTTGCCTTTTCTTGTCCTGGATTGGTTCACTTGTCCACTAACCAGCCCGCCTCTTTGAACGGTGTTTCCAAGTGGGTGCTGTGTCTGTCGCTCAGGCAGCGAGGCACCGGATTGGTTGGCGTTGCTGTCTTAAACTTTCCTTCCTCGTCCCGCCTTTTTTGCTTCGGAGCCCTCTGGATTGGCTGAGCATCTCCATCTGCCTGAAGCCGGGACCGGCTTTAGGGAGCCAAGCGCGAAGTCCTCACCGCAAGCGCGTGGCGGTCCACTTCGCAGAGTATGGTGTTGTGGCCTCCGTCAGCTGCAGGAGGGCGGGGAGAAAGAGAACAACCAACTGGTGTGGTACTCAGGAAGCTCCAGTTTTTAGACTCTGCTCTGCCATAACCGGGGCAATAGCAACACCTCTCTGAACAGCAATCGCCCCCCCCCCTTCACTGTAACTGTCTCTCTCTTTTTTTTTTTTTTTTTAAGATTTTATTTATTATTTTTCAGAGAGAGGGGAAGGGAGAGAAGAAGAGAGGGAGAGAAACACCAATGTATGGTTGCCTTTCACCTGCCTCCAGCTATTGACCTGGCTGGAGACCTGGCTTGCAACCTAGTTATGTTGCCCTGGCTGGGAATTGAACCAGCGACCTCTGGGTTCACAGGCCACTGCCTTATCCACTGTGCCACCAGCCAGGGCTGACTGTCTCTTTTTTAAAAAATTGTTTTTGGAAAGAGGTGAAAGGAGAAAGAAAGAGAGAGAACCATCAGTGTGTAGTTGCCTCTTGAGCGCCCCCAACGGGGGGACCTGGCCCGCAACCCAGGCTTGGCTGTGACTGGGAATTGAGCTGGGGACCCTTTGGTTGGCAGGCCGAGCGAGGTTCATTCCACTGAACCACACCAGCCGGGGCTGGAATTATCTCTTGAAGGTTGTTACTGCTTCATTCCCCTCAACCTGGTGATTCAGGCTCGTGACTCAGTAATGGTGGAGTCAGAGGACTAGCAGCTGTGTGAATGCTGTCATATAGTCCTTAGCGAGACCTCTATTATCAACGTGCAATGCAGAAGTGATTCGAGGGCCCTCCTCTGTCTGGGGCATACTGGACAGGTGCTGATAGGAGCTGAAGGGAGGGAGGGAGCCCAGGGCCCTAAAATATGCCAGGACAGCAGAATAAAGAGCATGTATACTTTTGAAGAAATCTTTGAGAGCCTCTAGACAATCAAAGAAAAGGGCTGTAGGTCGTTGAGAGCTAGTGATACCTCCCTCTTCTCTGAGCAGAACAATGTGTTGACAGGGTTACCAGAGGATGAATTCAGTGTCTGTAACCCACTACTCACCCCTTCACCCACCACATTAAGCATCTCCTTTGTTCCTCAGCCAAACCTTCCAGCCACACCTAACCCAAAATAGGGGTAGTTCATTGCCCTTCATCCTTGTACTAGAGACATGCAGGCCACATTGGCCTCAGCTTTAGACCCCACCGATTCAAGATTTTTTTTTTTTTGCCTTAAAGATTTTTAAAAATTATTATTTTTTAAAGGGAAGGGCAGAGAGGGAGGCAGAGAGAGAAACATTAATGTATGGTTGCCTTTCATCTGCCTCCAGCTATGGATCTATCTGGAGACCTGGCTTGCACCTGGTTATGTGCCCTGGCTAGGAATCAAATCATCAGCCTTTGGGTTTGCAGTCTGGTGCCTATCCACTGTGCCACCAGCCAGGGCTGATGGCCAGAATTTTAGCATGAGCAATGGTATGCCTGACAGAGCCATCTTCTGAGATGGGGACAAAGGGGTAGAAAATTGAGATTTCTGTTTCTGACCCTTTATGTAGAGAAACCCTTAGTCGAATAAGACTTGTGAGCCTGAAGATCAGGGGAAATGTTGGGGCTGGAGATACATGTTGGGAGTGTCATCAGCATGTAGACTGTTTAAAGCTGGGGACTGGAGGGAAAACCTCTTATAGGGAAGAGGGCTGCAGGAGTTTGCACAAAGGCACACAGGTTGTTTGGGAAGCTAAAGCAATCATGTTCCTATTGGTACAGAAGGGATCAGATGAAGATGAGATTGAGTTTGGGCAGAGAAACTGTGCTGGGCACACTCTGGGATTGCTGTTCATACCGGATCTAGATATTTAAGAGTGTTTTAAAATTTTATTTATTTATTTATTTATTTAAGAGGGATGGTAAGGGAGGGAGAGGAGGAGAGAAATATAGATGTACAAGAGATATATTGATTGGTTCCCTCTCATAGGCCCTCAATTGGGGTGGGGACCTAGCCTGCAACCAGGTATGTGTCCTGACTGGGAATCAAACTGGCGACCCTTCAGTCCACGAGCCAGGGCTATATCTAGATATTTAAAATTACAGTTATATTAACCTATGTGCAAATCTGAAAAAGCTGTTCCCCTCTGGTCAATGTACCCTAGTGGCCACTACAGGGTAATAAAGCAAGTATGCCTGGGATTTAGGCCTCTCTCACTCCCAGGAGCACCAGTAAGCATGGTACAACTTGGTACAACTTGTTTTCTTAAAGCTGGGTTACACAGAGCTACAGGATACCAGAATACATCTTTCTAGAGTATCATTCCATCATATATATTTTTAAAGATTTCATTTAATTTTTAAAGAGGGAGCAGGGTGGGGAGAAAGAGGGAGAGAGATACCATGTGTTAGAGAAACATCAACCGACTGCCTCTCTCACACCCTGACCTGGGTACCTGGCCTGAAACCCAGGTATGTGCCCTGACTGGGAATCAAACCAGTAACCCTTGTGTCTGCAGGCTGGTTACTCAATTCACTGAGCCACACCAGTCAGGGCCAGATTTCTCTCTCTCTCTCTCTCTCTCTTTCTTTTTTCTTTTTTGTATAAAAGCTTTTATTTAGAGAACAGAGGTATTAATCTAGCATGCATAGATTATAGCACATGAAAAACTGTATGTGAGAATTAAAGCTAAGACCAGAGGCATACTTAAAGCAGTAA
This sequence comes from Noctilio leporinus, assembly GCA_004026585.1. Lineage (NCBI taxonomy): Eukaryota > Metazoa > Chordata > Mammalia > Chiroptera > Noctilionidae > Noctilio > Noctilio leporinus. The sequence continues at coordinate 179,396 of PVIW01001855.1, forward strand.
CTTTACCCCAAGGAAAAAGATTAAAAAGCTTTGCTTCAGTGTGTCTGTGTATTTTGTAGAAGTTAGAAAAATATCTCCCATTTATTTAGCATTTGTTAAGTGCTAGCAATGTGCCATAGATATAATCTGTAATTCCATAATAGATTTTCTTACCCCTATTAGACAAAAGAAGGACCTGAAATTTAGCTTGGTTAAGTGACTTGGCCAAGGTCACACAGTGAATACATTCAGAGCTGAGGCGGAATTTTGGTCTATCTTTATAAACACACTCCTATCCATTTTGTAGGTCTGTCTTCCTAGAGAGTTCCCATTGTAGTCCTTGGAGTTGTAGGGCCCATGGCCAGAGGATTTAGACTCAGTTGGAGGCAGGATTATCCTAGAACAAGGAAGAGGGACAGGTGGGATGGATGATCCTTACTCAAAGATTGCCATCCTGGGCCTGGACATACTACTTTGTGTGTGAATCTTTGGGGGACAGATGATGACAGACATCATCACAAGGGCTTCTCTCTACTATCTAGGCTGAGACTATATTCTTACAGAAGATTGTATTTTCCCAGGTGGCCTTGACAAGATGTTCCCTCCCATGTACTCATTGTGCAATTTGATGTTGATGGTCCTCCCATCCAATAAGGTCCCTCACCTGAGTCTGGGAGGGAGTTCGACCTCCATGGAGATGAGATTCCATGTGACTCCAAGGCTAAGTTATAAAATGTGATACAGGCCCTGGCTGATGGCTCAGCGGATTGGTGTCAGCCTTCGAACCCAAAGGTCATTGGTTCGATTCCCAACCAGGGTATATAACCAGGTTGCAAGTCAGGTCTCCAGCCAGGTCCATAGCTAGAGGCAGGTGAAAGGCAACCACACATTGATGTCTCTCTCCCTCTCTTTCTCCCTCTCTCCACCCCCCTCTCTGAAAAATAATAAAATAAAATCTTTAAAAGTTAAAAAAATAAAGAATAGATTCATTATGAGAATAATCCTCAAACCATATTTGTTAAACTCCATTATTTGCCTAGCACTACATTAAGTGCCAGAGATTCACTCAGTGATGTAAATAAATACTGAGCACAGATTGTGCCAGGCATTGTTTTAGGCACTGGGATATAAAGGAACACAACAGATGAGAGTCCTCTGCCATTCTTGAGGGGGAATAAGCAATATACATGTATATAAGTGAATAATATGACTCCAAATAGGAAGAAGATAAAACAAGGCAAAACTGTAGAGGAATGACTAGGATGTGGCTACTTGTGCCAGGGTAGTCATGGAAGGCTCTTGAAAGTGGAGATATTGAACTTATACCTAAAGGATGAGAAAGACTATCCCTCACCACTAGCATCTTATGAAGATCGGAACTAAAAGCATTTTAAACAGAATAGCAACAGCATAGGTCCTGAGATGGGGGAGGAGGCCAATGTGACTGGAGTGGAGAAAGCAGGAGGAAGGGAGGCAGAAAGTGGAGTTTCTGCCTGGAAGGCCATGGTAATGACTTTTATTCTAGCGTCGGGGAAGCCATTGGGTTCTAAGTAAGTGAGCGATATGATTTGACTGGAGTTTTGAAAAGATCACTCTTGGCAAATATGCACATGAAGATATTCAACATCAGTCATTAGGGAAGTGAACATTAAAACAATGAAATACTACTACACAGATATTCAAAGGGCCAAACAAAACAAACAAGGAAAACCCTGCTGGCAACACCAAGTACTGGTAAGGCTATCACAGCAGGTGGAAAGCTGATAGCTACACATACAATTACATGATGTTTACACCACACAGACAAAATAGGCGTAGATAACCTCAAGAGAGTCGTGGTACACTGTGGTAAAATGATTAAGAAGTGATGCTTTAAGTACTTTCTATTGATGATTTTGACTCCAGTTACAATGTTTCACCCCACCCCGGCACCCATTCAAGCAATTCTGGTACACAGGCTGGAGCTCAATCCGCTGAGCCAGGGCTCAAGCAATTCTGGCGCCAGCTTTTAAATTGCAGGGTGTCCTGCAATTTAATGCAATTCTGATACCGTCTACTTGGAGGTTTAAAAGAATGCACGCTGCTAACGCACTTTATATATGCCATCTTACACTCATTCCGTTTAAAAGGATTTATTGAGCATCTATTCTGGGAACGATTAATTTAAGGCAGCGGAAGATTGCATTGCTGGCCCGAGGGGCGGAGCTTCGTGGAGTATCCGCCCACAATGGCGAGGTCCAATCGGATACGCCGAGGCCCGGAAGCGGGATTGGGGAGGCTGCGGGTGTTTCCGGCCGAGCCGGAGGCGCTGCTTGTCTTGAAAGTGTATTTGTGGCAGCTTGCTAGCTCCTTTGGGAAGATGTTCTACCACGTGAGCAGGGCACCGGGCGGCGGCGAGGGCAGGATCTAGAGGAGGAGAGAGATGGGGCGCCGGGACGAGGGGCTGCTTCTTGCCCCATCTTCCGTCTGTTGCTTGCCTGGGCTCCATTCCACTTTCTCCGCAGATCTCCCTGGAGCACGAGATCCTGCTGCACCCGCGCTACTTCGGCCCCAACCTGCTCAACACAGTGAAGCAGAAGCTCTTCACCGAGGTGGAGGGGACCTGCACCGGCAAGTGAGTGCCGCCTGGTCGATAAGCACAAGGCGCCCTGTGCTTGCAGCCCTCCCCAACTCCTACTCATTATGCAAGGTCCTGACACCTACCCCGGGGAGCCCTCGCACACACTCCTAGGCGTCCCGGGCAGCCAGTTGTTTCCTGCTTCGGATCCCCAAAGCTGGATCACAAGACTTTCTTCCATCAGCTGAGATTATCATTCACTCCGCAAACGTTTCCAAAGCCCCAGTTGTCTATTAGGTCCCGTGGTGGTCGTTGGGAACTATGCAGTGAAAGACAGAATGAGACCAGATGGTGTGGAATTCACAGTCTCTGATCAGTTTTCTTGTGTCTGCCCTCAATCTGTGATTCTGCTGGTTTTCTCTTCTCCGTGTCCAGGGACCTGACATGTCACATCTCTGGACTCTGCACGGAGAGGAGTCTCACATGGTGCTGTGCATAAGCTGGGAGGAGTAGAGGGCTATGGAGGACTTAGGCCTCCATCATTAAAGTAACCTGGGGTGTTTCTTGAATATGCAGGTTCCTGAGCCTCATCCTGTTAATACGTAATCTTGACTCTGTGGCAACATGCCTAGGAATCTGCATTTTAATAAGTCATGACTCAAGGACTGGAGCCTTCTTGGATATCATTTAGAAATTATGAGAGCTGTGTTTGGCATTACAGATACTGATTAGTGCCTTGTCTTCTTTCTTATCCATTAAACTTTCTGGGAGCAGGGGTGCCATTTACTTTCCCCTTTGCGCTGTCCCTGACCCCCAGGCTCACTAACTCTTGTTGCAGATGATTTAGAGGCTCTTCTACATGCAGTGCCACTCTCTTTGTCATCCTCCTTGCAGGTATGGCTTTGTAATCGCTGTCACCACCATTGACAATATTGGTGCTGGTGTGATCCAGCCAGGCCGAGGCTTTGTGCTTTATCCAGTTAAGTACAAGGCCATTGTTTTCCGGCCCTTTAAAGGGGAAGTCGTGGATGCTGTTGTCACTCAGGTCAACAAGGTGAGACCATACATAGGAAAGGCAGTGGGATAGCCTCTCAGAAGATGTGGTTTGGATCCCAGTTCCACTGCTAACTGTATGCTTGGCCAAGTCACTTCCTCATGCTTCAGTTTTCTCATTTGTCAAACGGTGTGGTCTTGACCTACCTCACTTAGGGGCACGTAAGTTAGTATTAATAGAATGATAGTAGCCTCCACTGATTGAGTAGTTACTGTGGGCCAGGTAATGTGAAAAACCTCGCAGTGACTCTGCGAGTGGGTGCATGGGTGCTTTTATCCCTTTTTATAGAGGCTTAAGCTTAGAGAATTTAAGTCTAGTGGCCAAGGTCATGTGACCACCAAGTGTTCAAATCCTGGACAGACAAATTCAAGGCCTTAGTTCTTCATTACTATATTATATTTGCTTAACTGAAAATGAAAGCTTGAAAAAGAAATGAAAACAAATGCTATAATTCTGAGTGGTTTCAAAACATGGAGAATTAATTAGGAATCATATAAAGATGGGAAGCTTAGAAGACTTTTGGAGACATAAGAAAAAGCAAAGGTCACTCATTTTCCTTCTAGGTTGGACTTTTCACAGAAATTGGACCTATGTCCTGCTTCATCTCTCGACATGTAAGTCTGGGCATGCTAGGTGTGGCTAAGAGACACTCACTCATGACCCTCTACCGGAGCATCCATTTAAAGTGCTGACCCAGGCTCACTTTCTTTTTAGTCCATCCCATCGGAGATGGAGTTTGATCCTAACTCCAATCCACCATGTTACAAGACAATGGATGAGGTGAGTGGATAGGCAGAAGTCAGTGAGAGAAAGGAGGGAATGAGCCACTACAAGGGACAGGATTGGCTGAGGGGGTGTCTGAGTATATTGTTTCCTTCCATCCAGGACATTGTGATTCAGCAGGATGATGAGATCCGCTTGAAGATTGTGGGGACCCGTGTGGATAAGAATGACATCGTGAGTTTCTTGCCTGCCTCCCTTCCTATACCAGGCAGAGCCAGGAGCTATTGATTTCTCACCACCTAGATGTCATGGGGGTTTTGCGTTCTTCTGCCATGAAAAGGGGATGGGCAGGCAGAAAATCTAGGCCTGGGAGGGTTAACAGATAGTTCTGTGCTTGCTTAGGCTTCATTTCCTTTTTACCTTCCTTCCTACAGTTTGCTATCGGCTCCTTGATGGATGATTACTTGGGTGAGTACCTGATTGTGCACGCCCAGGTGGTTGCCTGGGGAAGGGGTGGGGCAGCGGTGGAGATGGGATTTAATGCTTGAGTTGCAGATGAAGGAAACTGGCCTGCCATCTGCTTGGAAAAAATAGGACATGTGTCCCTTGGGATGGGAAGTGCACATTTTCAGCTGCCCCAAGCTCTGGGTCTAACTTGTGCTTTTCCTTTTCTCACAGGGCTTGTGAGCTGAACACTGGTGCCTCCTACCTCATTTGGTCCTTATATAGGAGGTGTGGTTGTCACGCTTCCCATGTTGTCCAAAGACCCAGTCTGCCTGCGATGGGCAAAGCAAAGAAGGTTCTTTGTCCCAGAAGGCATCTGGCTCTTTCTGCAGTTTAACAGCCACTCCCAGGTTTTGACTCTGTGTTCTAACCATAAAAGGTCATTGGTTCTCGTGGAAGTGTCTTCTTTCTTGGTAAGAACAGCTCTTTTTAAAAAAGGCTGGGATTCAATTGCTCGCTAGACCTCTTTTTATTTTTTATTTTTATTTTTTTCTTCAATATATGGTTGCTTTTCACCTGCCTCCAGCTGGGGACTTGGTTGGTAACCTGGTTATGTGCCCTGACTGGGAATCGAATCGGTGACCATTGGGTTCGTAGGCTGGCGCCCAATCCCACTGAGCCACACAAGATCGCTTTTCTTGATCTGATGCCTCTGCTACCCAGGGGCTCTGAATAACTCCTAAGCCAATGTCATTGAAGAGAAGGCACTAATGTTGCAACTTTGGCTTCCAGCAAATAATACTATCATTAGAGCCATTCTGAGTGCCAGTCTAGTTTCCTAGTATTTTCCTTACCCTTAAAAATAACCCAAGAGTCTAGCTGGGGAGAGGTGAATAAGAGGATAGAAATAACACAGACTGTGGGGTCCAGACACCACCCTTTCTAGGATGGGTACATAAACACCAGAGGCCTTTATGTGCTAAGTGATTACTATACTAAACTCAACTGAAGGTGTGAAATGGTTCATAATCTTTTTAGGGTAACACTGGAAAATGAAATGACTGCAAAACTAAACACACTACCCTGCCTCCCACTCTGCCTTTGCAATACTGTTTGTCTTACCTTGGTGTGCCTTTTCCTTGCCTGCTTGTCTGCTTCTCTGCTTGCTGCCTACTAATCTAGCAGATCTCAGTTGGTCCTTCGTTTTTATTTGCAGCTTTCCTTGACTTCCGTGGGAAGCAGGGCTGTGCAGTGGAAAGCGTGGTATTTGGATTGATACAGAACAACTAGTGTTGAGCCTAGCTGGGTGGCTTATGTTTCCTCATTGGAGAACGGGCATGCCACCCTCTTTGGATGGTTGCCGCGCATGCCACCCTCTTTGGATGGTTGCCGCTAAATCAGAGATACAGTAGGTCTTTGAATAATGTCATTTCTTTCAACATTGTTTTGTTCAGTGTTGTCTCATTGTAACATGATGAGATTCCTTAGCAACTTTACTCTCGTTTATATCAGTTAGCCTGTCATTACATTGGTTTTCTTTTTTTTTTTTTAAAGATTTTATTTCATTATTTTAGAAAGAGGGGAAGGGAGAGAGGCAGAGAGGGAGAGAGACATCAATGTATGGTTGCCTTTCACCTGCCTCCAGCCACAGACCTGACTGGAGACCTAGTTTGCAACCTTGTTATGTGCCCTGGCTGGGGAATCGAACCTGCGACCTTTGGGTTCGCAGGCCGGCGCCTTATCCACTGCGCTACCAGCCAGGGCTTACATTGGTTTTCTTACACATCATTTTACTTGAAGTCGAAGAACATTTAGTGAGGACTTACTGTAATGTGTAGAGCCTGGTCCATGATAGGCATTCACCTTAATCCTAATTACTATTATACAATGCATGTAAAGCAGTGGCTATTATCTGAGGTGATTTTGGCCCGCAGAGGATGTGTGGCAATAACATTTTTGGATGTCAAAAGTGGGTATGGGGTGTTACTGCCTTCTAGTGGGTGCTGTTAAATATCCCATGGCTGTTGGGCAATCCTCCACAGTAAATAATTATTTGGCTACAAATGTCAGTTGAGCCAAGTTCCAGAATCCATGATAGAAAGCACCTAGGATAGGGCCCAGACAGGGTGAGCATGTGGTGGTGTTTCCCGTCTCTGCCTCAGTTTCTGGACCACTAGAAGCTATTCTAGTCATAGCTTCGTAGTATGTAAACTATAGTAAAAATTTTGTTATTGTCTCCAGTTTCATTTATTTTTGTATTTTATTTATTTTAGAGAGAGGGGAAGGGAAGGAAAAAGAGGGAAAGAAACATCAATGTGCAAGAGATATATTGATTGCTTGCTTCTCGCATGCCCATAAATGGGGCTCTGGCCCTCAACCCAGGCATGTGCCCTAACTGGGAATCAAACCAGCGACCTCTGGTTTGCAGGCTGGCACTCCATCCACTGAGCCATATCAGGCAGGGCTGCCTTTTTTCTTTTCTTCCTTTTTTTTTTTTTTTTTAATTTTATAGTTCTCCATGCATTTTTGTTGTTGTTGTTGTTGTTTGTTTGTTTGTTTTTTAAGGTTTTATTTATTATTTCCAGAGAGATAGGAAAGGAGAGAGGCAGAGAGGGAGAGAAACATCAATGTATGGTTGCCTTTCACCTGACTCCAGCTACAGACCTGGCTTGCGACCTGGCTTGCAACCTGGTTATGTGCCCTGGCTGAGGAATGCCTTTTTCTTTTATTAATTATTAAAATTTCAATTATTTTATTGAGGTAATTATAGACTCACATGCTTCCCGTTCATTTTTATACCTCCAGCTCTCAGTGCTGTGGCAGCTTTCCAAGTTTGTTAAATCCAGGAAAGTTATCCTGGGTTTGTAATGAAGTTTCTAGTGGAAACAGTGTTATATTAAACTATACTGTGAGTTGGTTATAGGGGTTTTCTCTAGACCCTAAACACCCTGTGCCTCACTGAGAATAAAATGCTTCCCAAGTGGATCCACCCATCTGCAAATTGTGTCAGGAATAACCTGGATGTTAATATCAGGCCTAGAAGTGAGAGACTGGTGGGCAGAGAAGCAGCTCATGGAACATGAGCAGATGGGTGCTGCTGAGGATGTAGTGTGAGTGGCACCCACCAAGAAGGCTGGCACTGTGTGGGGGTGGCCTGGAGATGGTCTCTGGGGCCCTCCTAATCCTTTGTTGTTCGATACTGGGCAGTTAAAGAGGTCTTAGAGAGATCACAGGCCAATAGTAATGGGAGCATCTGCCACGTGACACTAGATCCTTTATATATCTTTGCACACATTACTGAATTTTTACAACCTGTAAATAGGTTGTTTGCAGTTGATAAAAACAGGTCAGGGAAATAAACTAACATGCCTAAGGGCACATAGGTAGTGAGTAGTGGAGCTATGATTTATTTATTGATGTATTTATTTTTTGCCTGTCAGTCTGAATCCAAGCCATCTTACTTCCTGTCAGGCCCTGGGTGGCTGGGGAGTGAGTGGGAGCCACCTTTGCCTCTTTCATGGCCATGCTTCCTGTAAACCATTGCCTCCACTCAGGTTGGAGGCAAATGAGCCCCAGACAGTTTGGATACAGTTCCACAGCATTCCACAGGCCTCTGGGCTGTACTCTTTGATTGTCTTGTGCCTCCAAGGTCGCCAAAGGCTGTCCAGATCAATGACATTGTAGCAAAGGAGATCTACCAGCAGCCCAAGGAGCTGATCATAGACTCAGGACCTCAGTCCTCCCCTTCATGCATAGGTGCACAGGTACCCCAGGGTAGTACTCAAATTTCCAAATGCCATTCTGAATATGACTGGAAACTACTCAGCGGGGGTCGCAGTCTCAGGCTCCTTAGGTTGTGTTACTATGGCAACTCCAGTCCCATCCATCTGGCTTTCCCAGCTCTGGTCTCCAAGGATCTTTCCTTCCGGGAGGCAGCAGCATCTGCCCTGAGAGGGAGAAGAGTGAGGATAATACATCCATGCTCGATCCTCTGTAGAAAGATCCTTTCTAATAAATAGCCCATGCAAACCACCCCATCTTGGATGAACATAAAGGAATTAATTTACTCTGCCTTACGGTGCATAAGTGAAAGTAAGTTCAACCACTTTCACAGACATCTCACTTAATCTACTCCGTGAGATGGGTACTATTGCTCGTTTGTAGATGGGGGGGAATGTAGTTAGGTAATTTGTCCAAAAGAAGAGCTTGAATTTGAACCCAAGTTGCTCTGACTCCAAATACCATCCTTTACTCAATAAGCCCACTTGCTGCTTCTCAATTAATTGCCCGGTTTGGGGAAATGTATGCGTGTGAAATCGACAAGGAAGCCTGTGAGGTAAGGGGGCCCTTACATTTGGCTTATTGGTCAGGGATGGAGGAGACACAAGGTAGGGTACCCGGGTGAGCAAAGCCCTGGAGTCTGGAGCTTGGCCCAGTCGGAAGACCCTGGGCCGCCAGAGAACACCGACCCTTTGAGTAGGGTAAGCGGCGGGTTATACTGGAAATGCAACTTGAGCTCCCTAAGCAAGCAGGAAAACTAGTCCCGGCACCAAAGTCTAAAGATTTGCTGCAGTTGCCTAAATGCAAGTGCTCGGAAAGGAAGGCGAAGACAAGACTAAGAATGGGGATGCTTTCCTTGAGTACGCGGTTATTACACTCAACCAGACACACCCACTCCCAAAGCTCCCAAGAGCTGTAGCTTTAAGAAGTGCGACTCTGGCGTCACATGACCGCCAAGCTCCGGGGTCTTTCGCAGCGACCAATCACGTAACTGGAAAGCCCTGGGTGGGGCGGGAACTTCGCAAGGTGTTCGCTGATTGGCTGAGCCTGCGGAATGCGGGCCTGAGGGCTGGGAGAGGGACTCTGAACAGGGGGAGAGGGAGTAGGCGGCGCCGCAGTCGCCCCAGTCTAGGTAGCCGCCTTCGCCCGTCGGAGCCCTCAGGTAAGCAGGCCCTTGCAGGCTCGAGGACTCCCTGTGTGCTGCCGGCGGTGCACGCCAACCGCCTTAGAGCCCGCTCCGCGGGGTGCCGTCCCCCTCTCTGACTAGGGGACCCAAGTTCAGTGACCCTTGACCTCCTTCACTGGGCCCGCCGGTCGGGATCGTGGCCGAGGGGAGCTGGCGGGAGGATGCCCGGCGCCCAGGCTGGGAGAGGTCCGTTCCCGCGCCGCCTTACCAGTGGCCAGTGGCTGAGGATGCCGCGGGAGGCTGAGGAGCGGGGAAATCTCAGTCCGAGGCCGGACCTTGTGGGTCTTAATGTGGCAGAAAGTAAGGCAGCTCCCTCCGCGCCTTCACGGGCAGGACTCTTGCTCCCATTTTACAGATGGGGAAACAGAGGCTTAACCGTTAACTATTGGCGGGTCTCCAAGGCCTGGTCTTCGAGCTGGGAATTCAGGCCTGGTTCCCTGGTGATTAAGAACAAGAGTTTTAAGTCCCTGCCCCCTACTCGGTGCTCGCTGGAAGATCTTGGACAAGTCATTTAACATTTTACCTGAGGTTCGATTTCCTGGGTTGTGAAATAGACTCAATGCTTGCATAATGCCCATCTCGTTAATGAGGGTAAATGAGGCATGAGCACTTAGAAAAATAGCTTTTCTTTATTCATTTATTTTTCAGCTAGTGTTTACTGAGGGCGTATTATGCGCAGACACTGTGGCTGAGGCTGCTGGGGATGCAAAGGTAAGCAAACAGGCGTGATTCTTACAGTCCGGTGGGGAGGTTGGTGTGAATCAAAGGGTTACACTGCCCTGGCTGGTGTGACTCAGTGGGCCCAGCAGGACCCGCAGGGGGAAAGGTCACAGGTTCCATTCCTGGGCGGGGCACATGCCTGGGTTGTGGGCCAGGTCCCCGGTGGGGGGCGCAGGAGAGGCAGTCTAACGATTGCTCTTTTGCACGTGGATATTTCTCCCTCTCTTTCTCCCCCATTCCCCTCTTTTTGAAAGTCAATAAATAAATCTGTTTTTAAAAGTCTCACAGATATATAATTTCAAACATCACTGCTTTGAAGGCAAAGTATAGGACATCGTAGGGGTCTGAGAAGACTTCCCTGAGCAAGTGACATTTCACTGAGAACGGAAGGAGTGAATAGTCATTCACTAGACAAAGGGGTCGGGCAGGGGAGTGCGTTTCCAGTAGAGGAAACAGAATGTATGGTCATCCTAAAATAAGGTGTGTTTTTGAGGAAATGGAAAGAGGCCATGGGCAGGCATACAGAACACAAGGGAGGGTGGGAGGAGGTGTCACAAGAGGTGGGCACCCATTGCAGGACCTTGCTGTCATGGTGCAGGTTTGTTCTTTATTTATTCCAAAGGTAGGCAGCCATTGGGAGAAAGGCTGCAGGGAGGCCGGTAGGTTGCCCACCCGTATTTAGGAACCTAGAGGCCACTGGTGACCCAAGGAGCCCTGCCAGAGAGGGGAAGTGGGGCAGTGCCTGGGTGGGTCACCGTGGGGCTGATGTCTCACTTCAGCCCATGGGGACCTGCCCTTCTAATTGTGTGTTGTTGGAGTCCGTCACAGCTGCAGGTTTTTGTTAGGTTCTTTTCCTGCCTATTCTGTAGACCAAATAGTAGGCTCCTGCTTTGAGGCTTTGCAGCCAAACTGGGGAAGACCAGACTCATAGGCGAAAACCCAGCTGTTAAAAGCCTAACAGTCCCAAACGGCAGATGGGTCAGACAGACCTCAGAGGAGCAAAGACTGGGGTGTGGGGGCTTTGGAGCTGGGCACCGGTACTGGGGCATAGGCAGGCTGCAGGCACTGGCCCAACTTACTGGGGTGGGGGCCAGCGTGAATAGCTATGGGGATTTGGGACCAAACAGAATGCTGTGCTGGGGAGTGTGGGATGTCCTTTTCTAATCTGTGGGGAAATATTGAAGATTTTTGAGCAAGGGAACACCAGGTAATGTTTTCATCAAGATTCAGTAAGTAGTGGTTGTAGCAAGAATCAGAAGGAGGAAAGCATGAAGTTTCATTTATAATGAATGGTAGTAATGTCTTCCATTTGTGTGTTGTGTTGGCCCCTGACTTTCATGCATCATCTCAATCTGTTCTCATAGCAACCCTGTGGGTTCCAGGGGGTGGGGATTATCACCTTGATTTACATTTTAGGACACCCATTGCTTGGACTGATGGAGGTCTCTGCCAGGTTACATAGGAAGTGGTAGGGCAGGGCTGGGACCCAGGTCTGTGCATGCCAAAGCCAAGCACTGTCTCAGGTGTCACTGCCGCCTGCCCTCTGGCCTAGCTCGAGTCTGTTGCCTAAGTCCCACAGCTTCCTCACCTGGAAACTTGGCGCCTTTATGGCTTCTGGGTTGGGGCTACTGGAGCAGAAGCCACAAGACCAGTTTAGAAGGCCAGGAGTTGGGCTCCTGGGCTCTGACAGAGATGGTGGCTTTTCAGACCTGCCCTCCCCACTTCCAGCTCTGCCGGGACCATGTCAGAACGGGAAGAGCGGCGGTTCGTGGAGATCCCTCGGGAGTCAGTCCGACTCATGGCAGAGAGCACGGGTCTGGAGCTGAGCGATGAGGTGGCGGCCCTGCTCGCAGAGGATGTGTGCTACCGTCTCAGAGAGGCCACCCAGGTACGTACCCCCACGCCCCCAACTCTCCTTGGCGGCCCCCTCATGGGGGTTTTTGCATCAAACACATCAGTACCTACTCTGTGCTTTGAGGGAATACAGTGGATACAGTCCTGCTCTTCCCAGGGCTCCGTTTCTAACCATCTGGGTGGCCTGTGAACAGCACTTCCTGGGCATCTTCTCTTGTGCTCCTCATAAAAGCCCTGCCAGGCAGTCCGGGTAGGTTCAGAGCCACATTCTGCATGTGAGAAACTGAGGCCCAGACAGGGACTGTGACATTGGGTGCTGTCTGCATAAGAGCAGAGCTGGAATCCAGCTGTTCCGGTGTCTGTGCCTCCTCCCCAGGCACAAAGTGTGCACTGTCCCCTGATTCTGTTCTTCCTCTCCCAGAATAGCTCCCAATTCATGAAACACACCAAACGACGGAAGCTGACCGTGGAAGATTTCAACAGGGCCCTCAGGTGGAGCAGTGTGGAGGTGAGTGGGGCCCAGAATGCAGAGGCCTGAGCCGGCCTGAGCCCCCGCAAATGCCAAGCTCAGGGCTGATGTCGTCGCGAGACAGGGAGACCAAATGCACACACGAGGAAAGGTCAGAGCAGCTGCAGGATAGGTGCTGGTTCAGGCCTCTAAGGTTTGTGAGTTCAGAAAAGAGGGAGAGGAGGCCACGGGGTCAGGAGGTTAGGGAAGGGTTTCGAAGAGATAGGACTAAACTGGCCCTTCAAGGGAGGGTTCGGTTAGTCTAAGCCTGGAGGAAGGGAGAGGGCATTCTGGGTGGGGGCAGGGACTGGGCACTGTGGGTGCTAGAATGCCCTGCATCGTTGAGTGGGGACAGGGAGTCGAGGGAAGGAGGTCATGTTTAGAAGGGAGTGGTGGTTTCAAAGTTCGTGAGTGAGGAGGACCAGTAGCCTTGGGGGTAGGACTCAGAGCCCCTGTGGGTCTGGGAGGAGGAACCACGTTTTGCCTCTCGACCCAGTGAACCCTGGATGCTTCAGCCAAGTTCCCAGAGAAGGGCCTGAGACCCCGGGCATCTCCCCTTTTCTTGGCATTTCTGGACTTGCTCCAACGAGGCTTGCTGCGCTGGTTGGGAAAGCACCTCTTTCCTCCCTGGATTCAGCTCTGATCTGTTCTTTGTTCAGGCCGTGTGTGGTTATGGATCCCAGGAGGTGCTACCCCTGCGTCCCGCCAGGGAGGGTGAGCTCTACTTCCCTGAAGACCGCGAGGTGAACCTGGTAGAGCTGGCCCTGGCCACCAACATCCCCAAAGGCTGTGCCGAGACAGCCGTGAGAGGTGAATGCTGAGGTCCTTCATGGAGTGGTGACAGAGGCTGGGTTGTCAGCGGATGGTGATGGGCCGGCTGGTGGATAGGGCACAACTCAGAGGGGGTGCGTGGTGGGACAGGGGGCAGAGCCCCAGGCTGAACTGTCCCTCTGCTCTGGTTCTAGTCCATGTCTCCTACCTGGACGGCAAAGGGAACCTGGCACCGCAAGGGTCAGGTAAGGCGTGTCCCATGGGGAACAGGTCCTCTGGTTGAACCTTTCTCAGGAGGTGAGGTGAGGGTGGTGGCTCTATACCCCTGAGTCTCTGTGACAGGTGTTTACTGACACCCTGTTCTGGGTGGGCACTCGTCCCTCCAGAGGGCTCAGAGCTGGAGACAGAAGCCCAGACCTGTGCCCAGTTGTGATGCTGTGTGTTGGGTGTGAGTACACAGCCTGGGCAGCCTGCCGGGATCCCTGAGTGGGTGTGCCTCACTTCTGGAGTCCGCTGACAGAGCCTGGGGCTCAAGGACCGAGCGGGAATTTGCCTGCAGGTGGCAGCACCCACGACACAGAGGCGGAGAGCTTGGAAGGCCAGGCTGCACAGTGGCTCTGTGCTCTGGGAGTCCTGTCTGCACAGGCTCTGTGCAGGCTCGTGTGGCGGGCGAGGGATGCCAAGGGAAGACTGGGCTGTCCACCCTGACCACCTCCCGCCTCGCGTCTTGCAGTGCCCAGTGCTGTGTCTTCACTGACCGATGACCTTCTCAAGTACTACCAGCAAGTGACCCGGGCTGTCCTGGGGGACGATCCACAGCTGATGAAGGTGAGCAAGTGGGCCTCATCTTGGCGCACAAAGTCGAATTCTCATGAACCTCTTTCAGATGCCTGCCTCCTGCGCTTGCCACGCTGACCAACGGGCGTGGCAACCATTCCGTGTGGGGAGGTTTGGTGCTCTGAGACTGGTCCTCCGAGGGACTGAGTCCTCTTCCTCCTCGGGCAGACCCCTGTCCTTCGGGGAAATGGGCAGCTCAGCAGGGCCCTTTGGGAGGCCCAGGTGGTGGTTCTCCCCACACCGAAGTCCAGGGCCCACTCTCAGAGTGTCTGCTGACCTGGGGCTCGGCATCAACACTGCTGGCCAGGCCCACTCCTCGGGCCTCAGTGCCCAGGACTCGAGCCAGTGCCTGCTGCGCTAGCCTGTGGGCTCCTCTGGCTCACTGGCCAGTCCTCCTGTCCAGCGTCAGGTGAGGGCTAGTTTGGTGCTCTGCTCCACCGTGGGGCCTCTGTTTAGGGTTCTGCATCCTCCATGTCTTCAACATCGGCTGCTCTTTTTTCCCGTGAAAATTAGGAATGCTGCTACCATACGTTTCTGCATTAGAAGCTTGGCTCCTGCTCTCCAGGCACAGGGCCGGAACTGGATGGGGACCCTGTTGTCCGCTTTCACGGGGCTTAAGCTTCTGGCCTTGATCCAGAGGAGTTTGGAGGGTACAGGTGGTGGGGGTTGAGGACTAAGAAGGTTTCACTCATTTGCTCTGATACAGCTTTTTCTGCTTGTAGAGTAATGCCAGCACGTGCTTATTATGGAAGTGCTGTAATAGAAACACACAGAGTGGAAAGTCCCCGGTAGAGCCACCCTCACCTTTGTTTCTGTGTATAAGCAACGATGGATTACTCTAGCACAAACAGAAGTGATATTACCAAATTACCGAGTTTTAGAACTACTTTTCTCAGTTAAAAAATATAAGGTGACTCTGGTGGTTGGCGCATTGTCCTGTAACACCAAAAGGTTGTGGGTTTGTGTCTCGGTCAGGGTACTGCATTCCTAGGCTGGTTTGATTCTTGATAGGACACATACAGGATCTCAGTATCTATCTATTTACCTACCTACCTACCTCTCTCTCTCTCCCCCTCCCCCACCTCTTCCTCTTCCTCTAAAAATAGTAAACCATATCTTTGGGTGAGGATTAAAAAATACACATATCTCGGTGGTGGCAGAAGATTTGACTTTGGGTGGCTGGGCACACCAATATCAAGGTGATGTATCATAGAACCGTACACTTGAGATGTATATAATTTTATTAATCAATACCACCTCAATAATTTTAATGAAAAAAATAAAATGAAAAAATATGTTAGGCATTTAAGTTGTATTCCGTGTTTTATCATTGACAGTGCGATGTGTGGGTATGTGTGTGAGTGGGTTTCTTTTATAGTGGGTTAAATTTATAGAAGTAGAATTGCCGAATTGGAGTAAAACATTTAAAAATTGAGTATGTATGCGCTAAACTGACCTTTAAAAAAAATGTCGAGGCCCTGGGTGGTGTGGCTCAGTGGATTGAGCGCCAGCCTTCAAACCCAAGGTTCGATTTCCAGTCAGGGGACATACCCAGGTTACAGGCCAGGTCTCCAGCCAGGTCTCCAGCCAGGTCACCAGCTGGAGGCAGATGAAAGGCAACCACACATCGATGTTTCTCTCCCTTTCTTCCTCCTTTCCCCTCTTTCTAAAAGTAATGAATAAAATCTTTTTATAATCATAATTTTTTTTTTTTTTTAATATTGATTTATACCTGGGGCTGGTGGATCCAGCAGAGTCTACATCCTTCCTTTTCAGATTGCTCTCCAGGACCTGCAGACCAACTCCAAGATCGCAGCGCTCCTGCCGTACTTTGTTTATGTGGTCAGTGGGGTAAGTGACCAGGCTGGGGCAGGGGAGAATGTTTTGTGGGGAGGAGGTGACCCAGCAGCCCATAGGGCTCGCGGAAGGTGCCTTGAGAATGGCAAAGTCATGTGCACCTTCGCGTCCCCCTACGCAACAGGTAAAATCTGTGAGCCATGACTTGGAGCAGCTGCACCGACTCCTGCAAGTGGCACGGAGCCTAGTCCGGAATCCACACCTCTGCCTCGGGCCCTATGTCCGCTCTCTGGTGGGCAGTGTCCTCTACTGCGTCTTGGAGCCACTGGCTGCCTCCATCAACCCCCTGAATGACCACTGGACTCTGCGGGATGGTGCTGCCCTCCTTCTCAGCCACATCTTCTGGTAGCTACTGGGCTGAGAGCTGAATAAAGGGTGGACAGCTGCAGAGCTGCGTGGGCTGGAGTAGGGAGGTGGGTTAACAGTATGGCTTTGAAGGCCTGTGTTGAGAGGTCGGAAGCCTCTTCCCTTAGAGTGACCCAGCCAGTGTGCTGGGCACACTGGAATTCTGCACATGGTGACGTGTATGCCAAGGGTTTGGCCCTTCAACCTTAGGTCCCCAGCACATTACCCCTTTCCGGTTACCCCAGATTGCCGTACATGTGCTATCTCCTCTGTGTGCTGTGACTTCAGTCACCTTGGATGGCACTGTACCTCTTCCCCTCTGACTGGGCATTGCTCCCACAGGACGCATGGGGACCTTGTGAGTGGGCTGTATCAGCAGATCCTGCTCTCCCTCCAGAAGGTCCTGGCAGACCCTGTGCGACCTCTCTGCTCTCACTATGGGGCTGTGGTGGGGCTGCATGCCCTTGGCTGGAAGGTGAGGACCCTGGCCTTTCTCACAGAGCCCTAAGGGCTCCTGTTTCTAATTAGAAAAATAACACTTGTATGTCTTTTATCATAAAATGGTATGTGCTTGCTGCTGCTGTGTACAGAGTGTATGTGCTGCCGAAGCAAGCACCCATTTTTCTTTTTATTTGCTTATTTTTATTGAATTTATTGGAGTGACATTGGTTAACTGACTTTCTACATGTAAACATCTTATCCTTTCAAAAGTCCTGCATGGCAGATACTATTTCATAAATTTCTGCCCATTCTACTTTATTATTTTAAGGAACTACCCCTTACTTCCCCTGATATTGATTAGATTTTAAACAGGAATGGATAATTGAGCTTGTCAATACCTTCTGGCATCTGTAGAGTCTATCCAATGATTATTACCTTAGTTCTGATCATTGTCAAGTTTTAGGAATTGATTTTTCTGTTGAACCACTCTTGCCTACCTGGAATAAATTGTTTGCTGCTATTTACAATTTTTTTAAAGTTATTATTTATAGAGAAAGGGGAAGGGAGACAGGCAGAGGGAGAGAGACATCAATGTATGGTTGCTTTTCACCTGCCTCTAACTATGGATCTGGCTGGAGACCTGGCTTGCAACCTGGTTATGTGCCCTGACTGGGAATTGAACCAGCAACCTTTGGGTTTCCAGGCTGGTGCCTATCCACTGAGCCATCAGCTAGGGCTATGTTGAACTTTTATCAAGTACTTTTCCTATCTTTTGAAATGAATTTTTTTCCTGCCTTGTAGAGATTTCCCCACCCTTTTAAACTTGCATACTTTATTGTTTTAAACTTATTTTTACTTAGCTTATTGATTTTTAAAGATTTTTAGAGAGAGGAGAAGGGAGGGAGAAAGAGAAGGAAACATCAATGATGTGTGGCTGCCTCTCATGCGCTACCATCTGGGGACCTAGCCCACAACCCAGGTGTGTGCTCTGATTGGGAATCAAACCAGCGACCCTTTGGTTTGCAGGCCGGTGTTCAATCCACTGAGCCACACCAGCCAGGGCTACTTGCATATTTTCAGAATTGTGCATTCCAATAATAACAATCATTTGAACAACAAAAAAAGATACTCTTGATTAGACTGCATTTTACAGCCTGTAAAGACGGTAAGAACCTTGGATCAGCTAGGTTTTTACTCTAAATTTCATTGTCTCCCCTCAGCTTCTTCTTTCACCAATACTCAAGTTCTTTTCCTTCCCTGCTAGCAAAGACAGGCTGATGGCAGAGGCGGGTGCTGCCCTCATTGTTAATGGCCTTTTTTGAAGGCAGTGGATTTTTCCTCTTGTATTCCTCTATTTCAACATCACTTTTCTCTCAATCTCACAGCAGTATCAGGTTTGTGGGATATGGCTGTGGAGGAAGTGTGGTGAGGTGCCCACTCAGGAGCCCCATCTGCTCAGTGGCTGCCACCCATGCCAGGCAGGGGTTGAGATTTTCTAATTGTAAACTATCTTTATATTGTAGGATAAACTCAATTTGGTCATGGTATAGTCTTTAAAAAAAAAAGATCCCAAACTTTATTGGAATAGAAGGCATCTCCTAAAACTGTTTAGAGTTTACTAAGTTTTTAAAGGATTCATTTATACTTATGAGTGGAATTAATCATGTCCTCTCATATACTGTCCTTGTTTGGTTTTAGGGTCAGGGTATATTGGCCTTATAGAATGAGGTAGGGGGAGAGGAGAGTTTTTTTTAATATTTGTTTTAATAAGAATGAGATGCTCTTTTCCTTGAATGTAGACTTTATAAATTTTGGCATGCTGTTTTATTTGTGGTTAGATTTTTAATTACCATAAAGAATTACTTAAGCTTTCGTTTATCTTAAGTCTGCAGCAAGTTATATTTTTCTAGGAACTTGTCAATTTTGTCAGCATTTTCAAATCCTTAGGCTGTGGATGACTAACCAGACTTACCCATCAAAGCCCAACAAAAATGTGAGTTCAATTTAGGTCTGAATGAGGATAGTACTTGCCTATTGACTGTATTAAGGCAGCAGTGGGCAAGCTAGTACCCTCTTAGCCCTTATGTCAGTGATATGGCCCATGCCAGTTATAGTGGGGTCACTATATATTGTTTCTCTTTGTGCCAGTCTTCATTCCCACGGCTTAGTGAAGGCTTGAGCATACAGTAGCTTCCAAATAAATGCTGGTTGAGTATGCCAGGCAGGTAATTTAGGAGGACTGAGCCCTGTCCAGTATCAGAGATAAAGTAGGTCTTGCATTGGGAAGGGTACTGGACTGGCAATAAGCAACAAAAGGAGGCCTTTACTGGATCCCTTTCTCTCCCTTTCAGGCAGTAGAACGAGTCCTCTATCCACACCTGTCCACTTACTGGACAAATCTGCAAGCGGTGCTAGATGACTATTCAGTATCTAACGCCCAGGTGAAAGCAGATGGGCACAAAGTCTATGGAGCCATCCTGGTGAGTGCCAGCCGGCCTTCCGTGCAGCGGACGGCCGTGTGGTGTGGGGGGCGGTGCCTCCTAGACCTGGCGGATCCTAACCCCTCTGCTCTGCCAGGTGGCGGTAGAGCGGCTGCTGAAGATGAAGGCCCAGGCGGCAGAGCCCGGCAGGAGTGGCCCCCGCGGCCGGGGGTGCCGGCGCGCGGACGACCTGCCCTGGGACAGCCTTCTCCTGCAGGAGTCTCCTTCCGGGGGCGGCGCGGAGCCAGGCTTTGGGTCAGGCCTCCCGCTGCCGCCCGGAGGCGCAGGGCCGGAGGAACCGTCCCCTTCGGTGACCCTGGCGGACATCTACCGGGAGCTCTACGCTTTCTTCGGTGACAGCCTGGCCACCCGCTTCGGCACGGGTCAGCCTGCGCCCACGGCTCCCCGGCCGCCCGGGACCAAGAAGGAGCCGGCGGCGGCCCCGGACTCGGTGCGGAAGATGCCGCAGCTGACCGCCAACGCCATGGTCAGCCCGCAGGGCGACGAGAGCCCCCGGGGCAGCGGCCCCCCATCGGCGTCTGCGCTCGCGGCCTCCGACAGCAGGCCGCTGCCGCGCATGCACCGGGCCCGCGGGGCGCCCCGGCAGCAGGGCCCCGGCGCGGGCACGCGCGACGTCTTCCAGAAGAGCCGTTTCGCCCCACGCGGCGCCCCCCACTTCCGTTTCATCATTGCCGGGCGGCAGGCCGGCCGGCGGTGCCGCGGGCGCCTCTTCCAGACGGCCTTCCCCGCGCCGTACGGGCCCAGCCCGGCCTCCCGCTACGTGCAGAAGCTGCCCATGATCGGCCGCACCGGCCGCCCGGCCCGCCGCTGGGCGCTCTCGGACTACTCGCTGTACCTGCCGCTCTGACGCGGCGCCGCGTCCTCCGTGAATAAACCCGCCCCGGAAGTGCAGTCTCCGCTCATGGGTCGCGCCGCAGGAGGCGGGGCTTGGGCCGTTGCTCTCCGGGCCGCGCTTCCGGGTGGTGAGGGCGCCATGGCGCTCGGCTTCCTGCACAGTGTGGAGCTCGTGCTCTTGGCTGCCGCCTTCGTGTGCGGGGCCTTTGCGGCCGCCACAGTCACCCAGACTCAGGTGCGGCTGTGGGGTGGCGCCGGCAGTGGGGTCGGGACAGGCAGGATGGGGGCGGGCGGCGCCAACATGGGGACAACTACTCTGCGGTCCTGCCGGCGCTGGCGCGCTACTGGCACCCGGGAGTTGGTGCGCAGCGGTGGGTGACTAAAGCGTCCCCGACTCCCTCCACCCGAGCCGTAAGTCGCCCCCTTGTCAAGAGGGTCCAGCTTTCAGGAGTGTAAGCAGCACCAGAAGTAGGCCAGCCTCAGGGTTCCGTCCGGCGAGGCCACACCCTCCTCAAATCAGACAGGATTGTGCTCAGCTGCGCCAGCAAAGAGCAGGGTAGTGGAAATGAAGCTGCGACGACTGCGAACGCAATGTAGCAAATGACACAGCGATCTAGAAAACGCTCATGTAAAACAAGCCGATGGTTTACCCCTGCCAGGAAATAATGAACTAAGGCTCGTCTAATCCCTATGAAGCTGGCCCTAGTTAAGAGCACAACGTAGTTTTTAGGTCGCACAAGTTCTGGTTTTACGCTAGGGTTGCTGCAGAGGGGAGACCAGAAGTTGAGAGGCATACCGAAGGTCAACGCATTTTACCACCCCTGGTTTGATTTCCCCGGCCGGCCCTCTATTGGCCCAGAAAATGAACTGACACTGTGCAAGTAACTTCTAGTGTGGCCCTGGCCTAGGCTCAATCCCTAAGAATTGCCATGAGCCTGAGTGGAGAGGACCCGAAATCTAGGACTCAGCAACTTCTCTCCACAGGGCTCTTTCAGTGGCAGGTGTCCCCTGTACGGTGTGGCTGCCCTGAATCATTCTTCCCTGGTCTTAGCCCGAGGCTCGGCCCCCTCCCTCTGCTACTTTGTGGCTGGGGCCTCTGGCCTCCTGGCCCTCTACTGCCTCCTGCTTCTGCTCTTCTGGGTCTACAGCAGCTGCATCGAGGACACCCAAAGGTGACTGCTCCACTCCGAGGGCCAGGGGCTGAGGTGGGAGGAGTCCCACCTCAACTGCAAGGCTTGTTCTCTCTCTCCCCCTAGAGGCCGGATAGGGCTCCGCATTGCACTGGCCGTCTCGGCTACAGCCATCTTCCTGATCTTAGTGTCTGCTTGTGTCCTTCGATTTGGCACCAGTGCTCTCTGCAACTCCATCGTGTCTCAGAACAGTACAATTAGGTAATTGGGGGGGGGGGGGGGGGGGGGGGGGGGGGGGGGGGGGGGGGGGGGGGGGGGGGGGGGGGGGGGCGTGGGGCTGGCAGCATGGGGCTGACTACCTTCCCCCTGCAGATGGGTAAAAACCCCCTTTTTACCCATCAATTGTTCTCAAAGGACACTGGGGTACAAGATGTTTTGGTGTCTATCCCCCCTGCTTTCTCACAGCTATCTTCTTTACCACACAGTTGCTCAGAAGCCCAGAAAATTCCATGGACACCCCCTGGAACCACTCTGCATTTTTACTCCAATCTACACTATGCTGAGGTAAGGTCCTGGAGTATGAATGGTGGGGTGGGGACCCAGGGATATAGATTCCTAGAACCATCCATAGGTGTGTGGGTGCCCACCAAAGAGGCTGAGAGGGGCTGAAGGGCTGCCAGCCTGATAGCAGTGAAGAATGGTGTGTGAAGGTCGCAGGTTAGATTCCCCAGCCAGGGCACGTAACTAGGTTGCAAACCAGGTCTCCAGTCAGGTCTGTGGCTGGAGGCAGGTGAAAAGCAACCATACATTGATGTCTCTCTCCCTCTGCCTCTCTCCCTTCCCCTCTTTCTAAAAATAATGAAATAAAAAAAAAAATGGTGTGTGGGTGGGACTGGAATTGAGATGACTCCACTCCTCACTTTCTTGTTCCCTCCTCACACTCTTGTTCCCATCTCCCACAGAACTCTTCTTGGGTGAACCTGGTATTGTGGTGTGTGGTCCTGGTGCTCCAAGTCACGCAGATGAAGTCTGAAACCACCTCATTCCGGCCTCTGGAGAGGGGGGACCCTGAATGGAGCTCTGAAACAGATGTTCTAGTTGGGTCACACCTTTCCCATTCCTAAAGGGGAACCTGAATGCTTCCTCCAGCCCTCCTGCCCCCACCTGTCCCAGTTTACGCTGGGACCCTCAGTTTTCTCTCCAAGAAGGAAACAGGGTGATAGGCCACCTCCACCTGTCTCCTAACAGCTTGTTTTTGTACCAAAATATTACTTTTTCCCTTCATCTTGGTATTGAGTTCTTAGTGTTAAAGCACTGGAGGTAGGTAGATGGGAGAAAGAATGAAGGCTAAATGGACGTCCAAACTTAAAGGTACGTTCAGGGATCTGCCCTTGGGATGACTGCTTTTATTTGCTGTTCATGCATCTTGGGCCCCCTCATGTTACTCTGTCACCCCAGCCCCAGGTTCAGTTTAGGTTCAGTTTTTAATCCCCTCTGGAAGGGGTGAGTGTCCTGAGATATTTTCACAAGCTACGGTAGGCACCCACAGTATTGTCAAAGAGTTTTGTGTTGGGGAAATGTCCAGCTTTGTCCAAGAGGAAGTAGAAGCGCCGGCCTTTGACCTTTAGGGGCAACATGGCAGGGACTTCACCCCGGTGGGCCATGCAGGATACTTGGTTCAAGGGAACAGTGAAATGAGCACCCAAGCCAAAGGGGGCATGAGTGGTGAGCGTCACCTGCTTCCCTCCAGCCCGTAGCATCACTGAACGCACAGAGCGGAGGGAGAAGAGGAGACCAGCAGCAAGTACCAGGGTACCTGCGGGAAGAGCAGATTGGGTTGAGGGGTTTTCATTCGAGTTAAGCAATCCTTCTAGTGCCCCATTCATTAATAGAGAAATGGTTGTGTTGATAGTCACATTTATTGAGCTCCTCTTACACCCCAGATCCTTGTGTTGCTCATTCCTCCCAACCTCATTTTAATTAGAAAATAGGGCTAGATTTTAAGTAATTAGCTCAAGGTCGCAGAGAAGCTGATCTCAGCCTAGGGCTATCCGAGGACTTGGTGCTCGAGATGTCCATCTCGTGTCCCACACTACTATGGGGGCAGTGGCCTGCCCACCCATCCTGCTCATTCTGGCGGGGCCGGAAGCTGGAACCCCACCCCACCCCGCCCCGCCCTCCTAGCCCAAGGTAGGTGTTAGGGTTTCCCAAAGTGGCAGCCCAGCCGGAAACCCAGCCCAGCCCACTCCTTACCGATGGCGCCGCAGCCGATGGCCAGGCTGTAGCGCCACAGCGCTGAACGCACCTCCAGGCGGCCGCGGTCTGGGAGATCCGCGTCCGGAGGCCGCAGCGGGACCGGGGGTCGGGCCAAAGCCGACACCGCCAGGGAGGCCCAGAAGACGCCCTGGCCGGCGCAGAACAGCCCAAGGACTGTGAAGAAGCGGCCCCGCTCATGCTCA
Source organism: Noctilio leporinus (assembly GCA_004026585.1). NCBI lineage: Eukaryota > Metazoa > Chordata > Mammalia > Chiroptera > Noctilionidae > Noctilio > Noctilio leporinus. The sequence goes on from PVIW01001855.1 coordinate 203,376, forward strand.
AAGAGCAGCACGTCCCGCGGCGGAGTCACCTCGTGCAGGGCCCGGAGCGCGGGGAGGTCCCATGCCGCAGGCAGCAGCCGCCGCACCAGCACCCTTGGCCCAGGCGCCGCCATCGCCGCAGCACCACATCCGGGGCGGGACTTCCTGTGGGCGGGCCCCGCCCCGCCCCGCCCCGCCCCAACCCTGAACCTTAACGACGGGGTGAAGGAAACAAGGATCCAGCGCCCAGGACGCACAAAATACAGTATCACTCTTTATCTTAAAAAGTTGCGGGTTGTGGGGGGATTCTGGGGTTAAGTACACAAAGCACCTCAGTCCTTCGGGTAGTTTAGTGTCAGTTCTACAAAGTAACCTTTGGCTTCCTGGCACCAGGGAGGCTCAATCTTCTGAAAGTCTTCCAGAATCTTCCAGAAGGTAGGTGAGGAGAGGGATCCAGAACCCTCCCTCCTGGGTCATAGTCACAGGTGGCCTCGGGCGGGGCGGAGGAGACGACAACCTCAACAAGGAGACATCAGTATCCAAGGACTATTTACAGGGGCTTCTGGGGGCGCCAGGCTCACTTCATGAACGCCACTTCCGGGATCTCACCCTTGGCCTGCGGGCAACGGGGGTGGGGGGTCAGAGCCCCGGCCGCCGCAGGCCCCAGGGCCCGCGGCCGCCCTTGCGCTCCCCGCCTTACCTTGAGGTGCCAGAAGACCTGGGAGGACTGGTCGAAGTCCCAGTTGTTGTCCTGGAGGCACCTGCGGGGGAGCAGCGCCTGAGTCACCCCCGGCCCCCCACTCACACCACCTCAAAACCCGCTCCGTGCAAACTCTTGCCGAATTGTTTGGGCGCATTCATACGAATGAAAAATTTAGTAGGAATCCAAATGTTTCTGATGCTCTACTGAACACAAAGAAATATTAAATCGCTATCAAGACGACTAAGGTGGTTTTTATACTGATAAGGCAAGATGTTCACGGGGTGAGTAGAAAGAATTAGCTGCAGAACAGTGAGTTTATGTGTACATAGGGAAACTGTGATGGATCACTTTTTTTTTTTAAGCAAAAAAATTAAAACTTTTTTGAAATTCCAGGAGTACCCATTGTTCACCAGTACCCACTTGAGTTCACCCCAGTATGTACACATGCGCAGCACTCACTTCTGGGACCACTCGAGGTTCATGCCGGAATGTGTGGAGAACACCTGCAGCATCTCCTGCTGCTCCGGGGCGAGGGTGGGCACCGGGCTGGAGGAGGGCGTGGGTGCAGGCATGGCGAAAGCTCTTTGGATCTCTTCAGAGCTGGCGTTGCGGACAAACAGCTCGTCGTTTACAATGCACAGCCTTGGGGACAAAAAGCACCTCAGGCAGTGGAACACAGATAATGACCTCATCCTCCCAATATTATTCCTACTCACTGACATTTCACACTCAGATTCTAAAATACCTACAAGGTCCCCCCTCCCCCTCTTAGCTATTACCTTTTATCGTTTTATTGATACAGACTTCCCAAGGACTCCACAATTAGGTCATCTACCAAACGCACCACAATTGCATCTTCCACCCCAACAGTTCCCAGTTTACCCTGAATTGCTGGCTGGAACAGCGACGAACGTCCGTGTGAAGGCTCGCAAGGATTCCCGAGACTTTCCATCCACTGCAGTGATAACAAAAGGGATAACCCATGAGTGCTGCCCACACTTTACATTTACAGCTTCTCAAGTCTCTGCCTTATTTGCCACAAAGAATCCTGAGCAGGGAAGATGGATGATGATGTGTACACAGAGGTGGGGAGTGTCACGGGTCAGAAAGATGGTACAAACCACCATTATCTCACCAATAAGTCTTTTTGTGCCAAGCCTTGTGTCAAGAACTCTAAGTTACTCCTGGCTGGTGGCACAGTGGATAAGGCTTGCAAACCCAAAGGTCGCTGGTTTGAGTCCCAGCCAAGGGCATGTAATTAAGTTGCAAGCCAGGTCTCCAGCCAGGTTTGTAGCTGGAGGCAGGGGAAAGGCAACCATACATTAATGTCTCTCCCTCTCTGCCTTCCCCTCTCTCTAAAAATAATAAAATCTTAAAAAAAAGAAAGAAAAAAAAAAAACTGTAAGTCACTCTGCAGCATCCCCATGAGATGGCTATTACTAACCCTTTTTTACAGATGAAAAACCTAAGGCTCAGAAGTAACATAACTTGCCCACAGACACACAACACAGGTCCAAGGTTGGGACAGAAGCTCAGACCTGTCTGACTCCTAGCTCTACATTCTCTCAATCCTCAGGCTTTCCCCATATCCCAGGCAGGAAAGACGGGTAGAGAGGGGAGGCCAAATGAATGAAGATGGCTTGGGACAGAAGAACAGGAGGTCAGGGAAGAGGAGGAAATAGAAGGCAGCTGGGAAGCCCAATGCCGAGAAAGACTAGTTGGGAGGAGGATGGCTCTGCAAACCTCCCAAGGTGCTCACCTTCCTTGAAGATGCCATTGACAGAAAAACACAGCAACGTGTTCTGAAAGAGAAGAAACATCACTAGCATGCAAGCTTCCAGCCAGAGCCTGAGTCCCCCCTGCCTCTGAACTGCTGTCCTTCCCCAAACTCAAACTGCATGGGAAAAAGCGCTTACAGTTTGGGCGCTGATGTCTACCACAAAGGAATTGACGTCATGCTGAGTTTTGGGCAACTCATTGAGGAAGGCAACAACATTGAGCCGCGTATGCTTCAGCAGCCGGAACCGCAGGGCTGTGGGGTGGAAAAACCAAAGCTTGGAGGTGCCATGCACTCCTGAGCTCTATGATGGGTTCCTACCCACCCCCTGTCCCATCTTGCTTTGCTCACATCACACACTTACTTGGGTCTTTAAGTTTCTTTACATTCCTGCTGTCCTTAAAGTACTCGCCCAGGTTGCTTCTGGGGGAACAAGAGGAAAAGGAGGTCAGAGCAGTGCGGATGTGAACATGTGCTGGCCTGTTTGCTGAGAAGCGCTGGACCTGAGCAGGTTCTGGGAGGGACACTCACCGGGCAGGGTTCTGGGGGGTAAAAGGGATGCTCAGGGAGCAGCAGGCTCCATCATGGTAGGCATCCAGGAGCCGCTGCCGGTCTCCGGAGTCGTATATTGCATAGTACCTGTGGGGAGCAAAAGGGAAGACCTGCGCTCCAAACCCTGAACCCACGAAGGACCCAACAGTGCCCAAGAGTAAGTGGTACTGGGGCGGGCCCACCTGTCCCCGCCTCAGGGGCCCTGGAATACTTACTGCTGCAAGAAATGCAGGACCAGATTCTTCAGGGCCTCTGTTCCAAAATAGCTTCCCTGGAATTGAACAGATATTAGGACCATGTAATCAATATTCTCCTCCCAAAACAAGTTCTGACTCTCTGCCCCTCACTCACCTTGCAGGGTGGTAACATCGTGGGGGCTTCAACATCAAAGGCAATTGGTGGGGGTAACTCATGGCCATCCTACGGAATGGAAGTAAAAGTTGGGAGCGTAAGCCAGAGAAAAATGCTGGGTGAGTATTATAAAGGAAAAGCTAAATGTCAGGGATCAGAAGTCAAGTGTAAAAGGGATGTGGAACCCTGACAGATGCTGTTTTGTCCATAGGCATTTTGGGGATTATACCCTTCACTGCATTTCCAGGGGGCTCTGTGCCCCCAGATTAACGGTGACACAAACACGCCAAGCAAGGCCTTGGTGAGAACTGCTGTGCTTGGGGAAGAAGTTCCAGAGCCTCTTCCCTTCCCTCTCTAAAAGTAAATAAACACAGTCTTTAAAAAGAAAAGAAGCTCTGGCTGGTGGCTCAGTGGATAAGGCGCCAGCCTGCGAACCCAAAGGTCGCTGGTTCGATTCCCAGCCAGGGCACATAACTAGGTTGCAGGCCAGGTCTCCAGCCAGGTCCATAACTGGAGGCAGGTGAAAGGCAACCGTACATGGATGTCTCTCTCCCTTTCTCCTCCCTGTCTGCCTGTCTCTCTAAAGTTGGTCAATAAAATATTAAAAAACAAAAAACCAAAAATGCTTACCAAAAATAAGAAAATACAATAAAATCATTTTTTAAAAAAACATTGATATTTCTCTTTCTTCCTCTCTGCCTGTCTCTCTAAAAATGGTCAATGAGATCTTTAAAAAAAAGTGCTTACCAAAAATAAATAACAAAATACAACAATAAAATCATTTTTTAAAAAAGAAAAGTTAACAGACTCACCAGGCGTAGCAACTTGGGAAATCGTTCACGAATGGCGCTGTCAAGAACGGGACAGAAGTGAGTGACGCTTCAGAGCCACGGTGCCTCCTGGCTGCTCTAGGAGCAAATACACCAACACCCGAGGGACAGCCCATCCCGTCTCTCTCATTCCTTCCCTCCTCCCCAGCCACTGAGCTCTAAGAAAGATGGCCCCACTCCCCACCTCACCTGGGGCACCCAAACATGACTTCAGGCTGGCTCTCTTCTCTCTGACCCCAGTGCCACATGAGCAGCACTCTCAGCCCAGGCGTTAAGCCCAGGACTTCCCCTCCCTGCCCCCCTTACCTTCTACCTACTCACCTGTGCAGCCCCGGGAGGAGGGAATGGGGTGAGAGCCCAGGGGCTCCGCTGCCTCAACAGGTATCCATCAGTTCTGCCAGGTCTGGCCGTGGCCAAGACCAAACACACCACAGGGATGGCACAGGATGTTGGGGCAGGGAGTTGAGCAAGGCAGGGGTCAGGAAGAGGAAAGAGCAAGGAAGGAGCGAGGGAAAGAAAAAGAGAAGGGAAAGAGAGAACAGTAGGCTAAGGCAGGGGGGAGGGACGGAAGGGTTCTAGAAAGCGAAGTAGAGAGAAAAAGGAAAGAGAGAGAACTACAAGGCAAGGAAGGATTTAGGAAGAGAACAAAGGGAAGGCGGCGACACCCTGACACAGCCTTTTCCTTCAGCTGCCCCTGTCCCTGTGGTCCAAGGTAGAAAAGGGAAGCAAATCCTTGCTGCAGGGAGAAGGCAGTGCTGTTGGCCGGGCCTGTCTTCTACCTGGGTCCCAGTCTGCGCTGGGCGTGGGAAGTGAAGCAGCCATGAGGGCAGGAGACCTCCCTCGGAAGGGGTGAGGGTTCAGGCCCCTGCAAAGTTGGGGGGGTGAGGGTCTGTGCCCCACCTCTGTTGGCCCCCAAGTTCTCTCCTGATGGCCCCTCTGCGACTGTGCCTGTCTTAGGTTGTTCCTTCCTTGAGGAATCTTACCCGTCTCTGGCTAACCAGCCATCCTCCGGGGCCAAGCAGGGTGATGTGAGGTGTGCGAGGAAGGGGGGGCAGTGCCCCCACCAAGAGGCTCGTTTCTGTCTCCTCAGTAGCCTACGCCCCCATGGCCTCCACGCCCAGCACCTGCCTTGGGGCTCCCTCGCCTGCTTGGCGGAGCCCCGGCTCTGGTCACGTCTTGGGGAACCCAGGTTTCTTCTCCATGGAGGGCCCAGCTCACACCCCTGGGCGAGACAGATCCATGGCACTGGCCACCTCAGCATGAACAGAAAGCCCAGGCAATAGCTGTGGGCAAATGGGCTATGACAAGAGGGTCCCTCTTGGCAAAAGGACAAGAAGGTCCAATGCAGGACAGAGGAGGAACGACCCATCAGCAGGCAGTCCCACGGGGAGGGCTTTCTCAGCCCAGGGATGCCAGGCTCTTCGCACAAGTTCAGGTGTGGGGCACACACAAGACACCCCCAGTCATGGAAGAGGAGGAGAGGTGCCCTTCCTGGAACAAGAGGGTAGGGAGATTCTAGAAAAGGCTGTGTTCAGGAAGGAGAAAGGCCATAAAACCAGCAAATGTAGTCAGGTCAAACAGGAAAGGGTAAGAGAGATGAGGCGAAGCCGGGCAGTACAGACAGACAAAGGGGAGGAGCAGTGATCCTCCCGAGGTTACGTGGTTCCAGCTCAGGGCTGCACATCTGCCGACGGGCACTGGTCAGGGTGCACTACCTCAGCCTCCCAGGGGGTGAAGGTCCCTAGGAGGGGAGACAGAGGCTACAACTGACCTGATGTAGGTGGACTGATCTCGGAACGAGTCACACAGGGGGTTTCCTGAGAGCCACAGTTCTTCTAGCTTCAGCCCTTTCACCTTGTCCAACTCCCGCTCAGATTTCAACTACAAAGGGCGGGGAGAAAAAGCAGGAAAGAGACCCTGGTAAAGACAGCCAGCTTGATGCTCACACCCCAACCCTACCTTCATCCCTTCAAGTCCTTCCTTTACCTCTTGGCACCATCAGCCAAATCCTCTTCACTCCCTGCTCACCCCAACCAAAACCCATGCCAGTCTCAGTTCTTACCTCATTTCCAGAGAGGTTTAGGATCTTTAGGTTGGGTGCTTTCTGTACAATGCTGGACATGTCATCCAGTCTATAGAGCTTGTTATTGCTCAAGTTCAAGGACAACAGCTGTGGGGAGAGGAACGTTTAGTGGAACTGTCCCCAAGGAGGGATCAGAGACAACTATGCCTCCCAACCACACCCCATCTATCCCTTGCTGCTTCCTCCTGCCTAATAATGGGGGCAAAGGCCTCACCTCAGGGACGTTTTCCCCAATGATTCGCAGGGTAGCCGCCATACAGCTTCTACGATTCAGGACAACATCAATGTTCTGAGCCACCAAATCTTCAGAAGAAAAGGGAAGCGTGAGACATTGTGCCCAGGCCAGCACTGGCACCCACCGTCCTCCATCTTTCCCTGCCTGCAGGAACCCCAATCTCCGCCGATCTGAGAACTGCTGCCAGTGGTACCTGGGTCTGAACGGAGGCCCTTGAGGTCAAGTGCTTTTAGGGGGACATCGTATCGTTTGCTCATGATCAGCTACAGAGGAAGAAAAAGGTTTCACGTGGTCACTGGAGTAGCGTATTTGGGGGTAGGGGCGAGGCAGGGATATGAGAACTGCTGGGATGGGGTAGAAACACACAGGCTTACCTTTAGCTGCTCTACCTGCTCTGGCTTCAGCTCATTCTGTACAGTAAGGGGTGGAGGAGAGGAATTGATGATGATAGATATCTGCAGGGAAGTCACAAAGGGCAAGGTGAACTCTATGGAAGCTTAAGCCCCAGGACCAAGACCCAGTGCCCTGAGCACCAATCCCCACCTCTAGCCACGCCAGGTCCTTTATACACACCCTTCGGTTCTCCTGATCCAAAATCTTATAGTTAACAGCCTTCAGTGCAGAGGCTGTACTGGCATCCTCAACAAAAAAGTGGGCCCGTGTGTTTTCATAGTGAAACTGCAAGAGAAAAGAAGTGCAACAGACTTGGAGGCCAGAGCCCCTGGCCCACCTGGCCCCTCCCTCCACTTTCCTTGGTGTTCAGCCAGCCACTCAGGCCTTAACTCACTTCAATAGGAGTGAAAGGGACACTGCATTTGCTCTGAATCATACTCAGGAGCCACGACTTGTCGTATTTCCTGCCATAAGGAATCTACAGGAGAGAAAGAGAAGGAAACAATACGTAACTAAGGCAGAATAGCAGATCCGACCTAGTGCTCCTTCATGGAGTTTGCCAAGCTTGAAAACATCTTCTAAAGGAAGCACTAGTTGCCCAGACTGGTGTGGCTCAGTTGGCTGGGCACTGTGTTGCAACTCAAAAGGTCACGGGTTCTATTCCCAGTCAGGGCACATGTCTGGGTCACAGGCCAGGTTCCCAGTTGGGGGTGTGTGAGAGGCAACCAATGATTTTCTTGCCCATTGATGTTTCCCTCCCTCCTTCCCCCCTCTTTAAAAATAAACAAATTAAATCTTTAAAAAATAAAGGAAAACAGGCCCTGGATGGGTAGCTCAGTTGGAGCATCATCACCATACACTAAAAAATAAAGGAAAACACTAAAGGTTTTCTACTCAAGCCAGACATGGATTCCCTAACCTCCCTCCTATCTGTTTATACTTGTTATTCATCAAAAAAAATCAGACTGTTTGATTCTAAAAGTTCCAAGGTATTATTTTACCTTACTTCCTCCTCAAAAGAAGTCAAGGGACCTCCCAACTTGGAGGTATCCAGAGGAGTTGCCCCACTTCCCAACCAGTTCTCACCTTTCCTCCCAGTCCTGCCTGTCCCTCTACTCCTTTTCTGAACCTGCCCTGAGGTGTTCCCAGGTATTGATGGCTAGGAGAAAGGATGGATGGCTGACTGTGGAGTTCACAGCTGAGAAGACGGATTTTGTGACGTGAACAGTAGAAACCCTCACTCTGAGACCAGCCCCCACATCCCGGGCACCGTCGACTCCCCAGGCACTCACTGTAATCTTAAACCAGTTCTTCGAGGTCCTGTCCGGGCCTGGGCCAGCCCCTCCCCTCTGCGGAGGAACTCGGTCTCTCCGCACAGGCACAGTGACGTGAATGCGGTCTCGATCATGCCAATTATCGCGGCGGTTGGGTCGTACACCGTAGGGGTTGCTGCGGGAAAGCAGAGAATAAGGTGTACAGGATGCTGGGAAGGTCTTCTCTGGGACCTTGCTGCACTGTGTGCAGGGCTATAGCTAAGACCGGTCACCATTAACCTGGTCCTGGCATTTCTCACACGGGCAGCAGGAAGGGAAATGTCACGGAGTACGAGGGCTACATAAACAAATGTGCCCTAAAGTCAAATGAGAACAATGGGTTACTTACTATCGTACTCGAGGAACATCCTGGGCATCACTCATTGCCACATCTCTGTCATCGTCCTCAAGGCGGGAGGACCGCATGCCAGGACCTCCTCTTCCAGACCTACGGTTCCCCTCACCACACTTCCACCGGAAAGGACCCTGGCCTTTTCTCTTTTTTTGAGGGAAACTAACGCGATCATCATGCTCTAGAGTTGGAAAAGAACACAAGTTAGAGTTTCACGCTGCTGGATGAAAGACAGGGCAGCAGCGGCCACCCTCCAAGTGCACTCCGCCTCTCTGTGGGGTGGCAGCATCAGGGAAAAATCATTGGGAAACTTCAGGGGTTTTGAAAGATGAAGCTGAAACTTGAACCACAGAGAGGAGAAACAGAATGTGGAAGTGCGAGTGACCCAAAAGTGGAACTGGATTCAACTCAGACCCTCTGAAAGTCACCTGCAACCCACTTTCAATCAGCCTCCCAAATCTACTTAATCTGCTCAATATCTGGAATAATGACCTCTCCCATGCCCTTAAACCAATCAATCACAACGAATTCAATGCAACAGTAAACAAAGGTTTGTTTTTTGTCTGTACAGTACAAATGTCAGTTACAATTATGACCAATTTAGGGACCTTGTTCTCAAACTGCCACTGCGGAGTTTTGGGAGTGCTTCATTTCCTAGGTAGAAATGTCTCTTAAATCGGACAACAAATCCCAGCTGCAGGTTCCAGTGGCAGCTAGGGGGCTTAACCAAGGGTCCGAAACACGCTCCAGAAATATGACCCTCTAAATCCTGAAGTCTAGGAATGGCTTATAATAAAACAAACCAAACCAAACAAAAACCACGAAACCTACGACTGACTCCCCACAATGGTGTGTCTAATGCAGTACTCTACAAACAATAAACTTCCAGAAATGGCTCTAGAAAAAAATGAAGAAGTGAATAGAAGGCACGGCTAACACTCACTGAACACTTTCTCCAGCTCCAGGTACTATGATACTCCAGGCACTAGCTATGAATGGCCTTATTTTAACACGTAAAACACACACGGACACAAACTTAGGAGGTAGATACTGTTTCTACCTGCATTCAAGGGGTGGGAATGAGGCTTGAGAGTGGAACTCACTCTGGCGTGGTGTAGCCAACCCCGGACTGAAACCGGGCAGCCGAGCCCCAATTCACTACCCTGACCTAGTGCGGTTGGTGTGTAGTCTGAAATAATAAGCCCAAGTCAAGGCCGCAGGAAGTGGGGCAAGACCGACAGAACCCGATATTTAATAGGGCACAGCCAGTCCATGAGCAGGGCACTGACTCTCATTAAAAGAGTCTGGCCGCCAAACTGAAATGACAGGGATCCGCCACCCACAAAGTTCAAAGGAATCTCGTCACCCCACCGCCGAGCAACCCGCCGAGCCTCAGCTCCTCGCAAGGCCAGCATTCTGGAGTCAAATCGGGAGCCCACCCTCTCGTCCAACCAGGCCCTTCCGGCTGCCTCGCCCCCCGCCCGCGCCGCCACCGTTCCCCGAGGGCCTCTCGCGGCCTCGCGCTTCGGGACCGCGGCCTAGGCCGGCGCCGCCCACTCGGGCCCCAGATCGCCCCCGCTCCCCAACCCGGGGCCAGCACTTACCGTTGTATGACTTCCCCCCGTCCGCCATGGCACAGCGAGAAGCAGGACCGGCTCAGGCGCAGGCCGCAACACGACTAGACGCGCGAACGCCCAGGTACTCCAGGTCGAAGCGCTCCTACGCCCGGAGCCACCGCATTTATACGCCCAACCGCGCGGCGCGGCGTCGACGTCCCCAGGTGGTGGGTGGTGCCCGCCTCGCTGCGCGTGCGCACTGGGCGAGCAGCTGCCCTGGGGGGCGGGGCCCCACCGCTGCACGCCCCGCCCAAGACTTCAGGTTGCCTAGGGAAAGCTTGGGGCTGGTTTGCCGCGCCCCCTGTTTTCATTCGTTGGCTATTACGCCCGCTCGCCCAGGGTTACCGTCCGAGGGCTGGCTGCTGAAGTCCAGGACTCCGGAAAGAACGGAGAACAGGGGCCCCACGAAGGGCTCCCGAGGAATGGGAGACAGGACTCCGGCCTCAGAGCCGGGGCCGCTCACAGGCCCCCTAGAAGAATCCAGCCAGTGTTCATCTAGATCAGCCCTCAGCCAGCTGCGGGTCTATGCCTCGCTTTTCTTGCCTATGAAATAGGTTGTCAAGAAATAGGAAACTAGCCCTGGCTGGGTAGCTCCGTTGGTTAGAGCTTTGGTCCGAAATGCCAATATTGTGGGTTTGATCTCTGGTCAGGGCATGTACAAATAAGTGGGACAACAAGTTGACATTTCTCTCTTTCTCATCTCTCTACAATGAATAAAAACTAAAAAAAGAAAAAAAAAAAAACTAAAAAAAGAAAAACTAGCCTCTGGCTGGTGTGGCGTGTTTTAGTGGGTTGAGTGCGGGACTCTGAACGGGTTCAATTCCTATTCAGGGCACATGCCTGGGTTGCATGCCAGGTCTCTGGTTGGGTTGGGGTTGGGGTTGGGGGGTATATGAGACAACCACACATGGATGTTTCTCTCCCTTTCTCCCTCCCTGCCCCTCTCTAAAAAGTCTTGTAAAAATAAATAAAAAACTAATCCTAAGCTCAAAAGAGCAGAGGACTTGCCTAATTCATAGCTTTCTTGTTTTGCTTTAGCACCAGGCTCAGCAGCATGCGTGGCACATAGCAGGTACTCAACAATTATTTGTGAAACAAATGAATTTCTGATCTATACATCCACCCCACCAAGAAGCTTTGCAGAGTCAAATGAGACTGATTTGTCAGGTTTTTAGTGCGCAGTTTTCTTCACAAAACTCCCCCCCCCACTTTTGCACCACAGGTGTGCTGTGTTAGGCTCCACATGGGTAGTGAAGATTCTAGACAGATCATCTGCTAAAGAGGCCAAGGAGAGAGGAAATATTTATAATGCTAAGGCTAGAAACCCTGGCTGATGGCACAGTGGATAAGGCGCTGGCCTGCAAACCCAAAGGTTGCTGTTTCGATTCCCCAGCCAGGGCACATAACCAGGTTGCAAGCCAGGTCTCCAACCAGGTCTGCAGCTGGAGGCAGGTGAAAGGCAACTATACATTGATGTCTCTCTCCCTTCCCCTTTTTCTGAAAATAATTTAAAAATGTTTAAAAATGCTAGGGCTAGAAAAGACATTGGCTCTCCTAAACCAGCCCCCATCCAAGTACTAGTGCCAAGCCTTGGTTTGGTGATTATTGTCTCTATCGCTTGAGCTTCCTTTGTGATGTGACATGGGAGGTCTGCAGTGACCTCATAATGATGTGATTGTGGGCCACCTCCCTGGAGACAGGTCTCTCATTCTCCTGTGACTGGCTTGGAGTTGGTGAGGGGCTTGGAGGGAACCGAGAGCCTCAGCTGGAGCTGGGAACATTCTTTCTTCGCCTTTCATTCCCGGCAGTGGACAGAGCTCCTGCCTCATCCAGCTTAAGGAATACGTGAGGCAGATCAGAGGATGCAGATGAAGCAGGTCCAAATACTGCTGGAGATGGTCCTGGGGGTTGCCAGCAATCAGGCGCCTGCTTCCCCTTTTGAAGGAAAGTCTCCAGGCTAATGAAGTGCTGCTGCACTTGGTTCTCCTGCCTGTGAGGCCACTGTGCACAGAGCCCAAAGCCTGGCCCCTCACAGCCGTGGGCCCAACCCTTTCAGTCCAGGAACTGGGCAGTGCGCTCACTCCACATGTTGCCTAGGCCCTTCGACGCATCCACCCAGAAACAACAACATGGCTAATGAGGCTGACAGTCTTGCTGTAATTGGGAGAAAATGGGCTGCAGTGCACCTGGCAGATTGAGTCACCAGCAGTCAAAGTTGGGGTTGTGCAGGCAGCTGAGGTGCTCAGGGCCTCCTGCCTCACGTGGTGAAAAGAGGTCAAATTCTAACCCAGATAGGAAAATTGGTCCCTGGGGCAGTTCCACTTCCTTTCCTCACTCTCAGGATGTGAGGAAGGGCATCATTTCCCCTTACTGCCAAAGTTTTCTTTGGGAGAGGCTTGGGGAGGGTTTATAAAAATCTCCTACTGGAGACAACTTTCCCCACTGACTCCCCCAACTGGCCTCTGTTCCCTTCCAGCCACCTGCCACTACAGCCCAAATCCAGAACCGTGTGTGTTTTATGGGCCTGACGGTGGTGAGGGAGGACAGGGTGGCCAGCCAGAGGCAAGGGGTGGGGGAAATCAGGGGCGGTGGCCATTCTTAGCAGTTCCAGGAACACAGGGCCTTTCTCCCAAGCACCCTGCACAGGCTCAATGCAGCACTGGCCACCTGCCCTTCCAGGTAGGTTCCAAACCCCTACAGTGGAGAGGACTCAGGCAAGGAAAACCACAAAGATGATGAAGAAGACAATGAGGATGAGGAAGATTTTGACCATGAGCCACCGGTTGGAGGTAACCGACTGAAAGTACTTGAGGATCTCTGAATGGGCGGCGTCCACATCCAGCTGGGCTCCCATCACATTCTCGTCGATCCTGGGGACAGGCAGGGAGGAGAGGCAATAGGACACTGGATGAAAAAGCATGTTGTGGAAGTGTGTTTGCCGACATGGAAAGAGGGTCACAGTTCGGGGCGGTAAAGTGTTCAGCTGCGCTGTCTCCACAGCAAGTCTGCACCTTCCCTTTCCCTTTCCCTCCCCAGCAAGGGCATTGGTTGCCTCGGCCTTTCCCTCTCCTGGGCTCCAAGGACCCTTCTTTGGCTCAGTAAGTTGCTTCCCGAGTCTACACAGCCCAGCTCCCTCATTTTCTAAATAAACTTTCTCTTACAACTGGAAATTTTAAAAACTGTTTATATACAATATGATTCCATTTTTGTGTATATATACTTGGCTATATAAAAACTCTAGAAGGTAATTTAAACAAGTCTTGGCTCCTGTTTGAAAGTCAGCTCTGCACCTTAGATGATGACCACCTTAAGATGGTCATTTAACCTCAAGTCCCATTTTAACTGAAAAGGAAAGAAAAATGAGGATTACACAAAACCTACCTCTCTGGTTGCTGGTCTTGCTTGAGTTAATAAAGAAAAAGTGCCCAACCCATACTAAAAGCCTCCCCAAATCTTGGTATTATAACTTGTTGCTTATCAGTATTTATTTTTTTAATTTTTATTGAATTTACGGGGAAACTAATTCTCAAACTTAATTCATTCTGGAAGGTTGTGTGAGAAGCAATTTGTTCGAAACACTGAATCATTTATTTCCTATTAGAAATACAGTATTAGCATGAAAGGCTTGTCATGTTGAGAACAGAAGTTTTTTTCAACAACTACGACATTTTCTCCATGAACAACCTGATTGAGAACTAAATTGTTTGAGATGGGATTTAAGAACTGAGGTTTGACAATTTTGGGTGACACTGGTTAATAAGATCATGTAGGTTTCAAAGGTTTCAAGTGTACAATTCTGTAATACATCATCTGAATATTGTATTCACTGTCCAAAGTAAAGTCCCTCAGTATGTATTGATTTTTGTCTATAAATAGGTATTGCATTTGTAACAAGCAGGGGAAAGTTCATAGGCCATTCCAGTCAGGAAATCCTGGTTCCGAGCAAGACAGGAAGAGAAACTTAATTACATGAACAGGAAGTCACAGAGTAAGAAAAGCCCTACAATAGGAGAACATTTCTCTCCAAGGTATAGAAGTCCTCAGAGGAAGGGCAATCTCTTGAGGGATTGCTGAGAAAAAGAAAATATTTCCCATTCAACCTGCATATGCAATCTAAAAACCAAACACAAACCTGGTTCTTTGCAAAGGGAGTCCCTGGGATGAGAGACTTTTCCAAGGTGTGAGGACAGAAATGTTGGTGGAGCCTGGCAATCCAGCTGGAAAGTGACAGGAAAGGCTGGACCAGTGGCTCTGAGCCCAAGGTCTTGGGTCATGAGGGCTGTGAGCTCAAGTACATAGCAGCCTGCATCGTACTTGATTCCCTATTATGTCAGAGAGGCTAACCAAAGTATCAGATTTCTTAGCTTTTGCTAGAATTACATTTCTTAATGTAGGGGTGCATTTGTCATCTCATAATCAATAAAGCTCAGACTGGCTTTGCTTAATAAAAACGGGAAACAAGCCCTGGCTGGTGTGGCTCAGTGGACTGAGCACCAGCCTTCGAACCCAAGTGTTGCTGATTCGATTCCTAGCCAGGGCAGATAACCAGGTTGCAAGCCAAATCTCCAGCCAAGTCCCCAGCTGGAGGCAGGGGAAAAGCAACCACACATTGACATCTCTCTCCCTTTCTTCCTCCCTTTCCCCCCTTCTCTCTAAAAATAATAAATGTAATCTGGCATATAAAAGATTTAAAGTGAGAGTCCATGAATGAAACTAAATGAAGGGCACACTAGTGGTGAAAACATTATTAATCAATGACACATTGAGAGGAAAAAGCAGGGGAACTAGATAACAGAAATGAATGGGGCAAGAAATAATGGCTTGGGAAGGAGAGGGCTAAGGAAATGGAAAGCAAAAAAGTGTACATGGGGAGGAGGACAAAAGAATGTCTCACAGAGGGAGGAAAGCAAGCAATACGAGGCTGGAGTCTCACTGAACAGAAAGAGAAAGGATAAATGATGAAATTGTGAGAGGCATGGGAAACCAGAGGACTAGAAAGTGAATATAAGTTGAGAACAACAACAAAAAAGGTTGAACCAAAAAAGACAGCAAGCCCAGAAACTGAAAACATATGACCATGATTAGATCATCCGGGATTTTAGTTTTTGAATTTCAGTTTCCCCAAAACTTGGCAATGAGTATCTGAGTCATGTTCAAGAGGATATAGAAACTACCTTGATTTAGCTCCATATGGACAAATGTAGTAATAAAGACTAATGATGGTGCCCTGGCTGGTGTGGCTCAGTTGGTTGGAGCAGCCTCCTGTAAACCAAAAGGTTGTGGATTCAAGTCCCAGTCAGGGCACAAGGCCAGCTTGCACATTTGATCCCCAGTCAGGGCATGTTCAAGAAGGCAAACAATCAACGTTTCTCTCTCTTGCTCCCCACTTCCTCTCTCTCTAAAAGCAGTAAAAAAGTGTCCTCAGTGAGGATACATAATTAAAGAAAAAGAATGATAGTAATGGGTTACAATATACTGATTTTAACAATTTTTTTATTTATTATTTTTAGAGAGAGGGGAAGGGAGAGAGGCAGAGAGGGAGAGAGACATCAATGTATGGTTGCCTTTCATCTGCCTGCAACCTGGCTTGCAACCTGATTATATGTCCTGGCTGGGAATTGAACCAGTGACCTTTGGGTTCGCAGGTCGGCACCTTATCCACTGTGCCACCAGCCAGGGGTAGTCCACAGCAATTTTAAAGGCAGAAAGCTCCTTCTCTCCAGAAAAATACTAGTTAATAAATGGAGTCCTGAGAGAATTAGAAAATTGCCATCTTGATACATGAGTCAGTCAAAGAATATCATGGGGCTGAGAAGTTGACCTGGACTCAAAGTATCACTCCGCAGGTGACTTAGTCTGATTGTCATCATCTTAAACAAGTGGCCAAACCTGTCATAATGAATAAATAGAAAATCTCATCAAGAGCTAACTCATAATGATCACCTATGCATCCAGCCAAAAATACGTAACCTAAACCTAATCACGAGGAAGCACTGGACAAGTACACATGCAGGACCTTCTATAAGAGGCACTGGCCTCTGGAAAAAAATTGTCAGTATCATAAAAACAAAACAGAAGGCAGACTTCGGGAACATAAATGCCATGTGTGAAGGTCTTAAATTGAAGGAAAAGGAAAATAAAGCTAAAAGTTTTTTCACTTTTAGTATTTTCAAAAACAGTTGGGTAAGGGTCACTGTTCCATCCCCAGCCAGGGCACATACCCAGGTGACAAGCCAGGTCTCCAGCCAGGTCCCCAGGTGGACACAGGTAAAAGGCAACCATACATTGATGTTTCTCTCCCTTTCTTCCTCCCTCCTTTCCCCTCTACCTAAAAATAACAAATAAGATCTCTAAAAAAATAAATAAATAAAAATGTTTAAAATGCCCCCCCAAAGTAAATAAAACAGGTGGGTAAATCTGAATATGGACTGGGTACTGGACAGTGTTGAAGAATTTTTCATTTATTTGCTCCCGTATGGTAACGGTATTGTGACTGTTTAGAATACCTGGTCTAGGAGGATGCATGTTTTAGTATTTGGGGATAAAATGTCATGATGTTTGCATTTACTTTCAAATGATTCAGAAAAAAAAAAGGAGAGGAGGAGGAAGGAAAGGTGATAAAATGTTAACAGGTGGTGAATCCAGGTGAAAGGAGTATTGGTGGTTCCTTGTGCTATCCTCCCAACTGTTCCGTAGTTTGAAAATTTTACTTTACGAATTGGGGTGGGGTGGGGTGGGGATGACTGAGTAAGATCAGATCAGAAATCAGGTGATAAGATTCACTTGTCTCAAAAATGCAAATTCTTCGGTCTCATCTCAGAGCTTCTAGGGTGGGGCCAAGGAAATCTACATACTGAAAGTATGGGCTCAATCCGTGGTTTCTGAAGAGAGAGCACGGATCCAGACCCTTTGCACCCCTGGCTCCAGAAAGCAAACATAAGAATGTCTATAGCTACAAATTTTTACCAAATTTTTATAATTTTAAATCCCCACACAAGATTACGTTCATTGATTTTAGAGAGGGGAAGAAACAAACATCTATGTGAGAGGAACACTGATTGGTTACCTCCCGTACATGCCCTTACTGGGGATCCAACCTGAAACCTAGGTTTGTGCCCTGAGAATGGAACCTGCAACTCTCCCAGCTAACGGAGCCACCCAACCAGGGCTCCCTTTTATTCTTCATTCCACTGTCAAGTCCTCTCTGAGCCATTGAGATGACTGCAATGGCACCGATTAAACCAGCCCTTAATCTAAAACACCGGAGGGTCTTTTCCTCCATGCATTCCACTCACAGCAACGGAGTCAGGATCTCCACATGTGAGGCCAGGAACTATTCTCTATACCTTGCCTATTTAGTAAGTGAGGCTGCTAATGTGTCAAGTGTTGGGAAATCTGCTTCATACGAATGTGTTTACCCAGTTTCACATGACCAACAACATAGGGTAGGAGTGCTCTAGTGCCAGGCCCTGGCCGGGTGGCTCACTTGGTTGGAGCGCTGTCCTATATACCAAAAAGTTGTCGGCTGGATTCCGGTCAGGGCACATACCTAGCTTGACGGATCCATCCCTGGTCAGGCTGTGCTGGAGGCAACAGATCAATGCTGGTCTTTTTCTCCCTCTCTCTAAACCAATAAGCAGCCCTGACTTGGTGTGGCTCAGTTGGTTGGGAATCATCAAAAAAGTGAAGGGTCACGAGTTTGGTTCCCAGTAAGGGCACATGCCTGGACTGCAGGTGGCTCACAACCGATTGATGTTTCTCTTTCATACAGATGTTTCCCTCCCTTCCTTCCTCCCTCCTTCCCTTCCCTTCCCCTCTCTCTAAGAATAAATAAATTAAATATTTAAAAATAAGTAAAAATCCACCACCACCACTGCCAAATAAAAAAGTAAAAAAAAAAAAGAAAAGAAAAAATAATACATAAATAAAAATAAGTAAAATAAAATCAATAAACATACCCTTGGGTGAAGATTTTTTAAAAAGTGCTCTGCTAGGTGCTGTGGAGAGTAAACATTCAGCCACGACCGGATGTTGCCAAAAGGCATAAGGGCAAGTAGGCAGGAATGTGGGGACCTGCACTCCTCAGGTGCCCCACGCCTCCCCTTTCCCATTCTCACCACTCATGGCCTTTTCTTCTTCCTGAACTGACTAAAGTAGCCTGAGACAGACCCCCCACCCCTGCATCTGTGAAACATATTCTGCTTTTCCGCCTATCACCAGCAACCTTTTAAAATTTATTTGTATTTTTTATTTTGCATATCTAATTGGCTTTATTCAACATTCCATGGATTCAGCAACATCCCCTCTGGCAGGTAGAAAGGAGCTTCCCACCACTGGCTCTTCTTAAAGCCAAGACCACCATGTACGTGCTGCATCCCACTTCCTCTTACCTTCTTAGGACATAATTTTAAGAATTCAACCCCCTTGCTCCTATTTTTCTGTTGGATCATTCCAATTAGCATACAAACACACTTATATTTTCTCCCATCCTTTAAAAAAAACAAAAGCCCTGGCTGGTAGCTCAGTGGATAAGGCTCCGGCCTGCGAACCCAAACATTGCTGGTTTGATTCCCAACCAGGGCACATAACCAGGTGGCGAGCCAGGTCTCCAGCCAGGTCCGTAGCTGGTGGCAGATAAAACGCAACCATACATTGATGTTTCTCTCCCCTTCTTTCTCCCTCCCTGCCCTTCTCTCTGAAAATAATGAATAAAATCTTTTTAAAACTAAGTAAATATGCTCTTCGTAAGTGGATCAGTGATGAAAATAGCCAAATCTGAGCATCGGAAGACCTTCCAGTCTCCCTGATGCATGATCTCTGTATTTCTGAGAAGCAAAAGTATAAGGAGGTTTAAAACTGTGTGTGTGTGTGTGTGTGGAAGTGACTGGATAACTGAGGACTTGCTGAGTGAGATTTGGGGGGTGGGGAGTGTGTGCATGAAAGGCTGATCAGTTCTGAGTAATGATGAAAAGGTTGTACTATTGACCTATATAATTATGAAAGTTTCTACACTTGATCTGAACTCAGTAAAAAAAATTAAAATTAAAATTAAAAATAAGTAAATAGAATTTAAAAACAAACAAACAAAACCAAAAAATCCTCTTGGCTCCCACTGCAAAAACTAGGAACAATCTGAGCACTGAAAATAATCATCCTAATTGATTGCAATACAAAATATAAAAACCTTAAGCCTATAATGGTGCTCAGATGACAAAAGGAAATGAAAACTCTGTGGTCACTACTTATTGGCAAATGCTACCTCAACTATTTACTCTGAAAAAAGGAAAATAATTATGGTTTTATCCAGCTTAGTTAAGAGAAACTCAGCTGCCATTAGTAAAGGAAAGCTTTTCTAGCCCTGGCTGGTGGCACAGTGGATAAAGCGCTGGTTCGATTCCCAGCCAGGGCACATAACCAGGTTGCAAGCCAGGGCTCCAGCCACATCCATAGCTGGAGGCAGGTGAAAGGCAACCATACATTGATGTCTCTCTACCTCTCTGCCTCTTTCCCTTCCCCTGTCTCTCTAAAAATAATAAAATCTTAAAAAAAAAAAAAAAAAAAAGCTCTTCTTTACACTAAATAACATATCCCAATGAGATAAACTGATTCAGACAAGTATCATAAATGGACGCTAGAAACATTGGGTACAGATTGTCACAGGGTACCCATAAATGACTTGCTGACTGCAAAAAGAAATGTCCTTTTAAACGGAGACTATCTGTCATTACCTTAATCAAATGATCATATTTGTTCTCACAAACACGGGGGCAATCTGACATAAAATACCTCCCAAAGAGATGTAATTTGGTATGCATATTGAATATATACTGAGAAAAAGGAACAGAAAGAGGCAGAAAAAAATATTTCAAATAATAGCCAGACATTTCCTAAATTTTGTGATAGAAATACATTTTAGATATTCAAGAAGCTGAAAACACTAAGCAGGATAAATTAAAAGAAAATCACATGAAGACACATAGATAGCCCCGACTGGTGTGGTTCAGTGGGTTGGGTGTCATCTCACAAACCAGAAGGTCACCAGTTTAATTCCAGTCAGGGCACATGCCTAGGTTATGGGCCAGGTCCCCAGTTTGGGGTGAGAGGATACTAATCAATGTATCTCATACATTGTTGTTTCTCTCCCTCTCTCTCCCTCCCTTTCACTATCTCTAAAAGTAAATAAAACCTTTAAAAAACAACAATAACAATCACATTACATACAATTAAAATTACCATTAAGATCAAGAGACTAAAAGATAGTACAGTGATATTTGTAAAATGTTTAAAGAATAAAATTGTATGGCCCTGGCTGGTGGCACAATGGATAAGGCACCAGCCTGCAAACCCAGGGGTTGATGGTTCAATTCCCAGCCGGGGCACATCACCAGGTTGCAAGCCAGGTCTCCAGCCAGGTCCGAGGCTGAAGGTAGGTGAAAGGCAACCACACATTGATGTCTCTCTCCCTCTCTCTAAAAATAATAAAATCTTAAAAAAAAAAAAAAAAAAAAAAAAAAAAAAACCTGTAGCCCTGGCTGGTGTAGCTCAGTGTATTGAGCGTGGGCCTGTGAGCTAAAGGGTTGCAGGTTTGACTCCCAGTCAGAATACATGCCTGGGTTACAGGACAGGTCTCCAGTTGGAGGCCTGCAAGAGGCAAACACACACTGATGTTTCTCTCCTTTCTCCCTCCCTGCCTCTCACTCTAAAAATAAATAATAAAAAATTTTTTCGCAACTCTCATCTTGCTTCGCCTAAAAGCAAAATCTGTCAGAGCTGATCATTCTTTTTCTGACTCATTTTCTCTTCCAGGTTCCCAGGACACTATATATAGGTGCCAGCCTATGAACCCAAAGGTCACTGGTTCGATTCCCCAGCCAGGGAACATAACCAGATTGCAAGCCAGGTGTCAGCCAGGTCCATAGGCTGGAGGCAGGTGAAAGGCAATCATATGTCAATGCTTCTCTCCCTCTCTGCCTCCCTCTCTTCCCCCCCTCCCTAAAAATAATAAAATCCTTAAGTAAAATAAAATAAAATTTTGCCCTGGCTGGTGTGGCTCAGTGGATTGAGTGTCAGCCTGCGAACCAAAAGGTCACCCTGTTTGGTTCCCAGTCAGGGCATTCGGTGGGGCTGCAGGTCAGGTCCCCAGTTGGGGGCACATAAGAGGAAACCACATACTAATGTTTCTCTCCCTCTCCTTCTCTACAAAGAAACAAATAAGATTTTAAAGAATAAATAAAATTCCGCAGCACATCAAAAATATATTTTTTGCCAGTCTGACCAAAAAAGAAAAAAAAAAGTATAATTTGATTCATTCACACTGGACAGTTATTTTTGTGTTGGCTATTGATTTTTTTTTTTTTTTAGAAAGCGGGGAAGGGAGGGAGAAAGAGAGGGAGAGAAACATCAACATGTGGTTGCCTCTCTTGTATCCCCAACTGGGCACTAGCCCTGCAACCCATGCAGGTGCCTTGACTGGGAATTGAACCTACAAACTTTTGGTTCACAGGCTGGCGCTCAATCCACTTGAGCCACACCAGGCAGGGCTGTTGTCACTTTTTTATGTGTCAATCTAAGGGAAAAGAGGTCAGCACCCCTGACTAAATATTCAGGTATTGAATATTTTTAAAATTCTTGCGGTACATGAGAACTGACTCAATGCTAAGTGCCAAACAGGAAAGGAGCAGATAAAATGTCTCTTACAGCAGCACGTGGCACCAGAGAAGCAGAGAGGCAGGGCTCTGCCTGCTTCCCTTGGTCTCACCCCTTACCTCTTTGTCCCTGCCCATTAGTTTCCAGCCACATTGGTCTTCTTGATTCTTGAATACAGCAAGAATGCCCCATCATAGGGCCTTTGCACTAGCTATCCACACCGCCCAGAATACTCTCTCTCTTTTCTTTGTGTGGTTGGATCCCTCTTGTCATTCAAGTCTCAGCTTCAGTCACCGTGGTCGTCTTTATCATCGTCGTCATCATCATCATCGTTTTCTTCTTCAGAACAGCTCTCCCTGGTCACCCAATCTGATATACCTAGCCAGTCTCTTCCTTAACATATCATCCCACTTTAGCTCTCTGCATAGTCCTTTCACTACCTGAAAATTTATCAAGTTCTTTTTAACAGTTGTCCTCACCCGCCTTGTTGAATTCCATACACACATTACAAAAGTTAAGCTCCATGAAATAGACTTTGCTGTTCTATTAACTGCCGGGTGCTCAGGGCCTAGAACAGTGCCTGACATGGACCAGGTGCTCAGTAAACACCTGCTGAATAAATGGAGGCAGGTGAACTGGGCCCTGAGGGTTGGCAGGATTCACTCTATTCTTTCAAATGGTTGATCCTAGGGATCTTTAGGGTGCCAACCCACAGGACAAGAGAGAGAGCTTCTGTCTGAGGTGAGAGACAGCAAGAATCTCACCTCTGAATGGTTTCCTCCTGTTCCTTAACCATGTGTGCCAACTGCTGAAAGATGGAGCCCAGTTCAACAATTGTGGACTCGATGTTCTGCATGGTGTCTGCCCGGCTCTGAATGTAGGAATCCTTCAGAGGAGAGAGAGTGTGCACATGAATACTGGGAGCTTCTTCGGAGCAGGGGTGCCTCTTTAGGACCCTCCTCCCAGTTGGTCATTTCTCCCACAGAACATTCCAAACATTTGTTTGTGGCCCACAGAGAACAGAGGGGACACTCCTCCCCAGCTCAGGGCCTGGGTACCTGCTCGTCAATGAGCTGTAGCTGCTGGCTGGTCCTAGAGTCCACCATGTCAATGGCCACATCCCCTGAGGCACGGGACTCTGCCCCCAAAACCACAGCACCTCCCCCTGGAGGAAGAAAGGAGACAGGGCACTTTTTATTTATTGGTTAAAAGGAGCTACGAAGCCCATATGCTCTGGATTTGAATCCCAGCTCTGGCACTTACTAGCCTTGTGACCCTGGACAAGTCATTTAACCCCTCTGAGCCTCAGTTTGCTCACCTGTAAAATGGGGAATAATAATAGTTGCTTTCTCAAAGAGTGGTTGTGAAAATTAAAATTTGAGAATGTGAATAAAGTGAGTGCACAAAAAATAATAGTAACTGTCTTTCTTCTGAACATGACTGGGTTAATCCCCAGCGCTGAGAACATGGGAGGCTAAGTGTGGCTCATGAACGCCAGCAATCAGGTTTGACCTCTGAGATAAAGCCTAGCCTCTTCCTTGCCCCTCATTCTCCTACCTAACCCCTGCCCTTTGAAGATGCCATCACAACCAGAGTAACTAAGCCTTGCCTCTCAGGACTCCCCATGTTGCCTGTGACTTACCCAGGTGGTTGGGGGCAAGGGGCAGGGCTGACACGGGTGCTCGGGAGAACTGCTCCCGCCGGCTCCTCTGCTGCTTCAGGTTCTGGAGTTGGGGAGGAAATGCAAAGGTCCTGAGGCCTCCAGAAGGCAGGCAAGCTACAGAGATCCCTCCTATCGGCCCATGACCCAGTCGCCCTTGCCCTTCCACCTATCTCTTTCCCACTTCCCTCTTGGACCCTTGTCCCTGGCTTCCTATCCCTTCTACAAAGATTCTCACCTCTGTCCTCACTTCTAAAACGGATTTGAAGTCATTGGACATAGAGGCCAACTTTGACTAGAAGAAAAAGAGAGAGGGTCAGACAAAGGAAGACAATACCTCCTTCCCTTCTGTCTCCCCCTGTCCTGTCCCCAGGTCCCACCTGAAGGGAAACCACGATGGTGTTGGAATGGGTTTGCAGGTGCCGGCCGCTCTGGCTGCCCTTGGCCCTCACGAAATCCTGAAGCTGGGCGATCTGTTTGTTGAGGCTGTTGATGTCCTGGTAAAAGAGCCAAGACACAACAGGATCAGCCAAGAAGTCCTCAACCAGGGTGTCCCCCACCAGAGTGGGCGTTACTAGCAACTGTTACTCATCAGGCCAAAAGGGCCTCCTGGGTTCTGAAGGCTTCTCGTGTTCATTCCTGCAGAGGAGAGTCAAAGAGGCAAAATGAAGCCTCATCCATTTCTAAGTAAATGGCCTGTTTACCCTCTCCATCCTACTGCCCTACTCCATACCATAAGGCCAAACTCACAGTCACAGAACCACTTAAAAGATCAAAATCTTGCCCTGGCTGGCATGGCTCAGTGGGTTGAGCATTGTCCCACAAAGCCATAGGTCACCAGTTCCATACCTGGTTGCAGGCCTACTCCTGGGTTGGTGTGCTTTCAAAAGGCAACTGATGCTTCTCTCACACATCAATTTTTCTCTTCCTCTCTTTCTCCCTATTTTCCTCTCTTTCTAAAATAAATAAATATGACCAACAAAGCACCTTTGTAGTACTCAGAAGAAGAGTCAAATAAAGAAAAAGAGAAAGAAAAAAGAAAAGCAAAGGCCACATGGTTTCCCAAAAGCATCAATGAAACAATTTCTATATACAGAATTCCTCTGAAAAAGTATCACTGCAAGAATGAAAGCTGTGGCCCTGGCTGGTGGCACAGTGGATAAGGCACTGGTTTGAGAACCCAAAGGTCATTGGTTCAATTCCCAGTCAGGTCTCCAGCCAGGTCCGTAGCTGGAGGCAGGTGAAAGGCAACCATACATTTATGTTTATCTCCCTCTCTGCTTCTCTCTCCCTTCCCCTCTCTCTAAAAATCATTAAAAAAAAAAAAAAAAAAAAAAAAAGGAATGAAAGCTGTGACTTGTCCAAGGCCACACACAACGAGCAGCACAGCCACACTTTCTACACCAGACCCATGCTCATCCACTGCCCACCCAGCCTGCCAAGGGCCGCATGGGGCAACAGAGGCCACAGAGAACAGCAGAGAAAGCTTGGTCCAGGGCAGCCAGCCAGGGAGGAGTCAGAGGAAGAGGAAAAGAGGCCTAGAATAGTGAGTTCAAGAAAAAGGCTAGATGAAAAGCTAGATCAGAAAACTCCTAGTCACTGCAATGGTCTCCCCAATGAGTATTGCAGCCCCAATCATTCTCTTGAGACTTTTGGATGATTTCCACTTAGGTTCCCTTAGGAAAGTTGATCCAGCCTTCTCAGAGCCTCAAAGCGACATTCCAGGTTTTGTCCATATAGTATCCCCTCTCCCAGGTCCCAGTTTAGGAAACGGCACCACTGCCCTGACCAGTGTGGCTCAGTTGGTTACAATATTGTCCTGATATGCCAAGACTGGGTTCCATCCCCGGTCGGGGCTCATACAAGAAGTGACCAATGAACAGATAACTAAGAGGAACAACAAGTCGATGTCCACCTCTCTCCCTTTCTCAGACCAATACAAAAATTTTTTTTAAATTAAAAAATAAAATAGGCCCCTATCCTGACTAACTCACTTCATTTTATCTTTATTTTATTTTTAGAGAGAGGGGGAGGGAAGAAAGAGGGAGAGAAACATCAATGTGTGGTTGCCTCTTGTGCATCCCCAACTGGGGACCTGGTCCGCAGCCCTGACTGGGAATTGAACCAGTGACCCTTTGGTTCATGGGCAGGCACTCAATCTACTGAGCCACACCAGCCAGGGCCACTTACCTTATTTCTTATTAAAGGATTTATAACTATATAAAACTGTCTTTTCTGTTTACTCATATAGTGTCTAGTTCACCTATTTAGAAAGGAATTTCCCAAACATAGAGACCACACATTTGTAATTTGAGTGACTGGAAAACAAACAAAGGAATCCTCAAAACAACCCTATAAGGTAGGTACTATCATTATCCCCTTTCATTTATCAGGGAACTGAAGCTCAGAGTAGTTAGGCAGCTTATGTGGCATGGTAAAGGGTGGGTCTAGGATTTGAACCCAGGTCTGTCTGAACCCAGTTGCGTCTTGAACGCCTACGCAATAACACTGCAGTAGTTAGTGGGAACCCTCTCTTTTCTGCCCATCCCAGCGTCTCTTGAATGTGATTGCCCTTTGGCCTCCACCACAGTCACCTTTGTACTGGACAATTATAGCAGGGTCCTTCCTAGCCTCTCTGCCCATCTATGATCCAGGGTGCCCCATCCCCACCCCTACCCATGGTCATTCAATTTCATATTTTATTCTTATTATATTGTGCTGGGAAAGAAAGGAATCACAACTGTAGATTCACCAGTGTCTTTCAGATAGACTGGGATCCAGGTTCTAACCATCTTTAGAATGAGTCCATACTCCATAGCAAGATCCACAATGATCTCCACACCCAGCCACCAAGCTACCTTCACAGCTCCATCTCCTGCCAACTACTCACTCAGTCAACAAATACTGAGCGCCTACCAAATACCAGACACTGTCACAGGCATCTGAGATACATGTGATCAAGCAGAAACAAATCTTTGCTCTTGTGGCACTTACATTATTATTTTTCTTTCTTTCTTTCTTTCTTTCTTTTGAGGGGGAATGAGGTAGGTAGGAGGGAACAGAGACAAACAAACATAATGAATTAATTATAGAGAATATTAGAATGTATCAAGTGCTATAGAAGAGAAAACAGAGCAAGGTAAGAGAGACAGTTTTGGTTGCTGGATTACTAACAGTATGGTCAGGGTCGGCCTGCCTGCTCAGGCAACATGTAAGCAAAGACTGAACTTTCCTTTTTATAAGCCATATCTCCACACACACAGTTTCTCTGTCTAGAAAACCTACCTCTATACAAGCCTTGAAACCAGCTCCGATTTGGCCTCCTCTATAAAACTTCTTCCAGTGTTCCCAGGCTGCCTACTCATCTTTTCGTAAAATCTTTCCTGTACACTCACATGAGTCTGAGTTTACAGACAAAGCCCTTGAAGGCAGAATATGCCTCTTGTTTGTGAGACAAGTTCCCAGCACGGTGCTTTGTATGCAGCAGATGAGTAAGAAATCTACTGAGTCAATGGATGAGCCAGGTGTTCAGGGCACACTCTGAAAACTTGCTCGGGGTCTCTGTGGCAACAGAAATGATGGAAGTGATCTGGCTGAAAATCTGGGTTCTCTTGATAGCTAGTAGCTCACCTGTTTGATGATGTAAGTTAGCTCCTCAATTTCCACTGCCTTATCGTCAAAGAGGGACTTCCGCTTTGCCACTGCGGAGAGAAACAAGAAGCCGTGATGGGTAACATTAAAGACAAGGCACCGGGAGTACAGTTCCTGCACCCTCTCTGGCTCCCTGCTCCAAGAGCACTCACAGATTGTCAGCTTCTCCAGCTTGGCAAATGTGTTGCTGAGGTCCTTCCCAATGCGCCTGCAAGCAAGCATTAGTGACAACACTGTGGGACAGAGCTGGAGAGGGCCTATTCCCCTGTTAGCTCCAGCACAACAAATCCCAGCCCGCACAGCCATGGTCACCAAAGGCAAGTCTACTCTGACACTGTATCAGCCCACCACATAACTTCTCTCAACTCACTTGGCCATGAGGGTGAATTCACTGCGCTGCCGAACAGCACGCAGAGCCGGTTTGTTTGTCTGTATTCCATTCTGAAAAGCAATGACAAGAGGTGAAACTTCAGTTCCCCCTCTCCACTACCAGTTTTCACTGTTCTCAGGTGTCCACTAACCCTCTTTCTAGTACTGACAGCATCCTCCACCAGACTGTCTAATTGAGCAGCAGTAGCTTAAAAAGTTTAGAGCCCAAATTTGAAGACGTGCAGACTGGGTTCAAATCTTGAATTCACTTACTAGTTGGGGAGTTTGGGGCAAGTTACTTAAAGCATTTGGAAACTCTATTTCATATTCTATAAAATGAAGACGATCCACCCACTTCCTATGGTTGTTGGTAAGATTAAAAAACCTAAGGGTTAGAAAGTATTTTAGCCAAAAGCTGATACATTGTAAACACTAAGTAAATGGTGTCTTCTGATTATGGAATCAAGATAGCTGGAAAGCCCTGGCTGGTAGCACAGTGGTTAAGGTGCCGGCCTGCGAACCCAAAGGTCGCAGGTTCGATTCCCCAGCCAGGGCACATAACCAGGTTGCAAACCAGGTCTCCAGTCAGGTCTGTGGCTGGAAGCAGGTGAAATGCAACCATACATTGATGTCTCTCTCTCTCCCTCTCTGCCTCTCTCCCTTCCTCTCTTTCTAAGAAATAATGAAATAAAATCTTAAAAAAAAAAAAGATAGCTGGAAAGCTCTCAGAGATCTTATAGAAAAGCAGCTGTTAATAAGAGCTGAGCAGTAAAAATATTTGAAATTACAGTCACTCAGGTCCTACTAGATTCAGAAAGTCTGAATCAAGACAAGGGTATACAATTTTTTAAAACGCACTCCAAATAGACGTGGACAAAAATTAGTTATCTACAATAGAAAACTTCCTTCTTTGTACAGATAGAAGAACTAAGACCCAACTAACTGTAACTGCCCTGTGCTCACAGGGCAAACTTGAGTGAGACAGAACTATACTGGAACTAAAATTCAAAGTGCTTTCTCTATAACGGCTCCTTCTGGGACCTGTTCCTTCTCCAAACCAAATATATCACAGCCACCTCTCATCCTGAGATATTCCTTTAGAAATAGCAACCCTACCTTCCAGGGGATGCCTCACATACACAAAAGTACAAGTTTGCCTCTGAGTAGCTAACCCATCTCTTGGATCCTACCGCATCCTCCAAGCCCAATCAGTTGTCTATCAGATTCCCACAAGAATTATTTCAATTAACGGTGCTGGTACACACACAGCCTCTCCCAGAACTGAGTAAAGCTCACCCGTGTCTTGGTCCTTACCTGACGGCTCTGCAGGGATTTGCAGGCAGACAGGAACTCCTGGGTCCGATCCCGGCAGGACATGGTGTCGGGAGGGGGAGGGACCAGGGCCACTGGGGCGGGCAGAGGGGCGATGTCGCTGCTGCTACTGCCAGCAGTTGCAGGGGACAGGACTTGTGTCTTTGAGAGACCCAGGTAGACACCCTGATCCGTGTTCTTAGACCCGTAGCGTTTCCGCGGGATCATTGAGACGCATAACCTCTGACTGTTGTGGAGGGGAAAGTGTCATTCCCCAGGCCTCCTCCCCACAAATTCCCCCCAACCAACAAATTCTTGGGCCCCACAGCCTCCCGAAGATCCTGGGGCCAGACGGCAACAGGCAGGGCCCTACTTCCTTTCCAGCCTAAGCCATCCTCACTCTTCTTCCAACTTGGCTCGGGCAGCCAGAGCCAGGGTCCGGGCCCTGAAGCAGAGACAGGGCCAAAGGCGGGTCCCGTGGCCCCGAGGCTCCAGCCCAGCCTGTGCAACTGCCCCAGGGCGTAGCTAGGCCCTCTTGGATCCACGGGCTCCCTCGACTCCTCAGGGAGAAATGGTAACGGACCTTCTGAGGGGTACACACTTCGGTGGGCGGAGGGGGGAAAAAAATCTCTGGGTGTTTATTTGAAGCAGGAAGTCCCGCCCCTTAAGCCCCGCCTTCCAGGGAGACTGCAACTACTGATTAGCTAATGCCAACGTCCTTCTCAACACAGGCTTTCCTGATTGCACGCCGAGGTACTCGCTCACCCCAAGCCGGGTGGCAGGACCCGTCTGCTCGCCTCGGGTTCCCTTCCCCCACCCTCCCGTGGCCGCCCCAGGAAAGCCGCTGCCCGGAGCTGACACGGCTGCCAGATCACTCTTAGAACAAGTCATACCTCCTTCCCGCCTCCTGCCGCCTGCCGCCGCCACCACTGCCACAACCTCCTGAGTCGTCACCGTCTCTTCCCCCGGCGCGGAAGCCTCGGAAACTGGACCAAAGACTAGAGGCCGCCACGTCACCCACTCGTAGCTCCACCCCCGGGACTGGAGGGCGGTGCCACGCCTTTTCGAGCCCGGCAACCCGAGGGACACGCCCCCCACTCGAGTGCAGGGGCGACTCCGCTCTCCCATTGGCTAGGCTGCTGCCTGACCACGCCCCCTAGGAATAGAGCCCGGGCCCACCCGGCCGCGTCTGCCTCAGGGGAGGAGTCTTAAAGAGGCCGCCCCCGCTGGGGCGCGTGCCCGAAGGGCGGCAGAGGCAAATCACTCCCCCAAGTACAAGTTAGAAACTTTATTCTCTGAAGGCTATGGAGGACTGAGAACAGGGCTGGAGTTACCCCTTCTCCGGCTCCTCCAGGATTCCCTCCGGGTTGTTCGTACCCCCATGCTTTGGACTCTGGACTGTTGGCTTGTTTGACCGAGAGCCCCGACGGCTGAACATGGATAGTCGCCGCCACAGCACGGTGATCAGAAGGCTTTCGTTAGACTTGGGTTTCCGGTGGTCCGGCGATCCCACATCGATCCCTTCGGGGTCTGCGAGGATGAGGCCGCTGAGCTCCGCTCTCACCTCCCCCACCTAACCTCCTGGTTCCCCCTCTCCCATTCCCTGAGCACCCCAGGTGTAGGTATCGATGTTCGCACCTTCCCCGAGTTCCTCCGATTCGGCC
This sequence comes from Noctilio leporinus, assembly GCA_004026585.1. Taxonomy (NCBI): domain Eukaryota; kingdom Metazoa; phylum Chordata; class Mammalia; order Chiroptera; family Noctilionidae; genus Noctilio; species Noctilio leporinus. The sequence goes on from PVIW01001855.1 coordinate 233,861, forward strand.
TCCTGGGTCTGCCCACCGGAGGAGGTGTCAAAGTCCTTGTCTTGGCAGCAGCCCATGGCCCAGGCGGCTCAGCACTCTGTGCCACCCAGTTCAGCCCCGCTGGCTCCCACCAGGCTTTTGTGACGTCAGATATCCCACCGCCCAGCTCAGAGAGCAGCCACCCCTTTCATTTCTCCCATCACAAAAGGCTCAGGGTCACAATAGGTGTCAGCTGTTTATTTACAAAAATGAGCTCAGGCTTTTCAGGGACTGCTGGAGACAGGCCGCTTCTTCTTTTTCTGTCTGGTTTGGAAAGTCCCTGGGGTCTGCTCCAAATCAGGGCGCTTCCGCTTGGCAGCTGCTTCCAAAGAAGCCCAAAGTTCATCTGCCTCGGTGTCTTCTGGGGATAACTTACTACTGGGCTCTGGAGGCTCCCGTGGTTCATCCTGGTGAGTGGAGAAGAGCTTGAGTCACAGACACACAGGGAAGGAGGCCTGAACCGGGAAATAACCTTTCCCAAGTACCACGACTTCTATTTCCTGCTCTGGGAAACAATTCCCATCCACGTTCGGGTGCCACCCTTGGCAGTAACCCTGTCAGGACTAGGATAACAATCCTCACAAAAATTAAGTAACCTCACAAAAATTAAGTAAATTAAGTAATGTGGCAGGGAGATGGGACAGTTCCAGGTCTGTGTTCCAGCTGCTTCCTTTTTCTTATATACAAGAAAATACATACATCCTATGCCCTTGAGTCCCACCTTCCCAGACTCAAGTGCTTACCTCCCAGTCATCCCTGCCTGACAGGAGAAGGCAGCTCAGTTGAGACTTGAGGTAAACCTGCAAGAGACCAGGGGCTTAAGGAGCGAAACACCCAGAAATACACAGACATATGAATGGGGGGCTCAGGAGGCAGCAGGCTCTCACCTTGTGCTCCAGGCCCCGGGGGTTCCGGATCCTGTGCACCCTCAAGATTCTGTCCAAGCCACAGGACGCGAGGAGGGGCTTTGAAGGGTGGCACTGCAACCCTCGGACACTGCCTGCCAGCCCCTTCAGACAGCCCAGTAGGCGACCTGGACAAGACGGTAGGCATCAGCGTCAGCTGGCCAGCCAGCAGCCAGTACTGAGTATTTACTGTATGAATCACTTTACATTTCTCTACTTCATCTTCAACATAATGCTGAGACAGGAGTTACCATTATAGCTCCATTTCACAGGTGAAGAAGCTAAGGCCCCAGGACTTGAAGTAATTTGCCGCAGGTCATGCAGCTTTTGAATCCTCAATTTGAACCAGACAACCTGACACCTAAATGAGGGCTCAACCATCCACCATTGCCTCTGAGGGAACCCTGCCCTTCCCCTCCCCAAAGGCTCCCTGGTCCAATACCTTGTCGAAGGTCAATTTCTGCCAGCTGCCCATGAGTGTTCCCCACAATTACTGAACTGAGGAGGAGACCAGAGGCAGGTGAGGTCAGCTGGGAGCCTCCGAGAGGACTTCCTGACCCCTTCCCCCTTTGCCCTATAAACACTCACTTGCTCCCAGGAGTGAGAGTCATAGCTGTCAGTGGGTACTCCCCATATGTGGCCTCTAAGACTGGCCGGCGCTGGGGGGAGGCTGGATCATAGACACGGACCTGGAGGAAGACTGAGGCATCACAAGGGTACCCTCACCCGACATAGCCCCCCACTGTGGCTTCCTCACATCTTCACCTCCTCCTCCATGAACTGCTTTCCTGTTTATGACCCACTCTTAGAGAAACTTTCTTTGTTGAAATGTACCCCTCTTATTGAGTGTTGGGAGACAGCAACTTAGGAGTGTAAATGGAAAGGGCTGAGGGGAGTGGGCCCCTAGGTTAAGAAGTAGCAGCATTCCCAGAATTCCCATGCTCAGCATATGTGACCATTTCATACCCCCATATTCCCATCTTAGGGTGATGAATTTCAAGCAGAGAGGTTTAGCCTGGGCAAGGGAGGACAGAGGAAGCCTTCATGTGTCTTTTGAGCAGAAGCATATCACCAAGCACAGACTTCAATTAGCAGGTGCGAAGGAAAGAGCAAATACAGTGGCCCAGTCCTGCCTGGGTCAGGGCTGTCAAGATCTCCAGCTGGGCCCTTTCTATAAAGCCGAGGAGCTGAGGCCAGAGAGGAGTCAAGTGTGGGTCCTGAAGCAAATCAGAGGCCGCATCGGGACCAGAAACCCAGTTCTCTTCGCATGGAGCCCACTGTCTCCTTGTGACACTTGCACGCTGTAATTCTACTATGAAGGATGAAGGGAACATTCCCATCTCCTTTCCTCCCTTCTAGCTGGGAGGAAAAGGAGGAGTTGCAGTTTTGAACACTCCCTACTAGAATGGAGTAGAGATGGTATGGGGCTGGAACGGACAGGGGTGCTCCCTCCTCAGAAACTTCAGGGATAGAAGGGTGGTGAGAGGGGCTGCTGAGGCAAAGGGTGGGGGCGGGGCCTACACAGGGAGGCTGTTTCCCTAGGAGGCTGCATAAGCCCTATAGGAGGTAGGGATGGGGTAGTGTCTCACCTGGTGGTACCCTGTACAGGTGATGAGCTTCTGTGACTCAGGGAGGAACTGTATGTCCTGGTCCCAGATGGGAACTCGCAGGTCAAGCCAGTCATGCCGTACCTGGTGGGGTGGGTAGGTGGGAGGCAGGGTTATGGGGAGCTCCATGTGCCCCTTCCTTCAGACCTCAGTCATCATCCCCTAAAGCCCACCTGGTCTCTGACTCATGGTCAGTGGCCCCAGCCTCCCGGAACTCAAACCCAGCCCCTCCTTACCCAACACTCACATTCTTGGCTCTGAACACAGGTTCCTCGGATCCCTGCAGGTCCCACACCTTTAAAGAATTCTCCTTCCCACCTGTGGCAACTATGTGGGGGTGCACTGGGTCTTGGCGCATCCTACACACCCCAGGGCCCACCCTCAGTTCCAGGAGCTGAAAAGAATGGGATGAGATGGGGAAAGAGAGTCAGTGTCTCAGTCCCAAATCCTCCTTGCCCAACGCCCTCATTCAAACCCTATCCTGGCTCCCTCCTGCCCCAACCATCAGGACCAGGGTAGGGGAGCCTCACTGGGTCAGAAGATGTCTCCTGGTCATTGTCATGCCAGACTCGGAGAATCCCAGAGTCCACACATGTGATGAGGGTGCTGCAGGCAGAAGGAGGATAAACTAGAGTTAGGAAATAAAAGAAGTGCAAATGTTCTCTAAGCCCCAGTTGAGCACCCCAAAATTAACTGCACTTCTACCAGCCGGCTTCCTAAGAAAGCCTCCGGGTAACTTGAGTCTGGGCAGGGCTTGGCAGTGTCTGGCTTTCGTGTCTATTTTCTATTTTAACATTTTATTTATTTTTTAGAGAAAGAGGAAATGGGAGGGAGAGACAGAGAGAGAGGGAGTAAAGAAAAACATCAATTTGTTTCCATTTATTTGTGCATTCATTCTTGTATGTGTCCTGACCAGGGATCAAACCTGCAACTTTGGCATATCAGGACACCACTCTAACCAACCAAGTTACCCAGCCAGAGCCTGTTACTTATTTTTTAAATGGTTTTATCTTTTCTTTTTATTTTTTTAAGGTTTATTTACTATTTTCAGAAAGAGGGGAAGGGATGGAGGCAGAGAGGGAGAGAGACATCCATGTATGGTTGGTTGCCTTTCACCTGCCTCCAGCTATGGACCTGGATGGAGACCTGGCCTGTAACCTGGTTATGTGCCCTGGCTGGGGAATTGAACCAGTGACATTTGGGTTCACAGGCCAGTGCCTTATCCACCAGCCAGGGCTATATATTTATTTTTAGAGAGAGGGGAAAGGAATGAGAAAAGGGGAGAGAACCATGCTGTTCAAGAGAAAACAGCAATCAGTTGCCTCTCTCATATCCCCAATGAGGGTCCTGGCCCACAACCCAGTCATGTGCCCTGACTGGGAATTGAACTAGCAACCTTTTGCTTCACAGACCAGTGCTCAATCCACTGACACACACCAGCCAGGGCCAGAGCCCATTATTTAATTTCTTCAACAAAGTGAGGGTTTACCAGTTTTACAAATGAAGAAACTAAAGCTCTACACTCAACAAATGTCAGAATCAAAAAACCAGTCTGTGATACTCCAAAGCAAAGTGACTTTTTATTCCACAGCTACATCTGGCCCTGAACACAATTTTGAATCTTAAATCAGTCACCAGGGGTCAGGGTCAGTAACCCTGAAAGGACTGATGGGACTGGTCTGGATTTAGGGTTTAGCCAAAGTCAAACCCCAGCTTCTGGTCATCAGTACCCTGGTCTGGGTTCTAGGCACTAAACGTCAATCTCTCCCTCAAAGAACCCCTCCAACCGGAGCCCAGACAAGCCTGTCCCCAGGACCTGTACAGTCCAAGCCTATGCTCTCTCATATCTGCCCACCCTCCCCACCTTGGTTCACCATCTGTGTCACCTGCCTCGGCTGTGGCAATAGACTTCCAACTGCTCTCTCTCCAATTCACCCTCTACACTCCTACAGGCTCATACCTCTGACCTCAGCACTGTCCCATCAGAAACCAGCAACTCCCCACCACCTACAAAACAGAAGTTCACATCCCTCAGCCTGCCACTTAAAGTCCCAACCTACCTTGCCCACCTAGTAGGAAGACACTTCCCCAGTGTCAATCCCTGAATGCCATTTATCTCCCCCGAAAGGCACCCTGTGGCCTGACACCGATCCTTGGCTTCTTTCTAGAGTATCCTTGCCCCTTTCTCCACCTGTCAAGATTCTAACAATTCAAGGCCTACTTCAAACTCCTTACCCCCCACCCCCAACCACAAAGAGCGTCCTAGATCTCACCTGTCAGAATTATTACCACCAAACTTTCACAGCCTGTTCACAACCTCCTCTCCCCATCTGTGGAAGAAAGCTGTGACAGTCATTGCACCACTAGCACTTTCCTCCTATCCTTTACTTTGGGAGCTTCATCTCCTTGTTGGGGGGTTGTCAGTCCCCATTTAAAAACATCCTCTAAACTATTAAATGACTTACTCGGCGTCACTCAAAAGTTGATGGAACCAGGAGAATACTCCTCAAGGAGGCAAACCGTATGAAGGCTGCATGTGTGTCTGGTTTACCTGCAGCCCTTGCATTTCGATGAGTGCGTGTAATTGTTCAGTAGGTGTTTAGTAAGTGCTTGTTATAGGCGTGAGCAAAAGAAGACGGGACACGGGAGGTCCCTGTCACCCAGCCCAGGCCCAGGTCACCCTAAGCGATCAGCGAGGGTCTCGGTCTTACCCGTCGACCTGGGCGAGGCCTCGAAACGTGCCCTCCCCGCCGGGGCAGTGCCTCTGGCCCTGGAATCTGCCCTCCTCGGTGCTGAAGTGCTTCACTGTCCTGTCAGCACAGCCCAGCAGGATCTGCAGGCAGAGGAGGACACGATGGGGAGGAGAGCGAGGCTACTGACCCCCCCGCTCCAGCCCGGCCAGCAGCTGCCCACCTGTGTCTCGCCGCCCGCGCCCCAGCACAGGGCGCTCACCGCCTCCTCGCGCCGCGGCTGTCCGGTCGCCGTGAAGTTCGCCGCCTGTTTGCGCTGAAGGTTCACCCCTGCGGGACGTGGGCGTCAGTCGCACCGGGGTCACGAGATGACAACCCCCCCAACCCCCGACGCCCGATCCGGCCACCCACCTTTAAGTATCCCAGTCTCGGTGCCGACCCACACATGGTTCCAGCGTGCCCCGGCAGCGGCCATCACCGAGCCGCCAGCCCCCAGCCGCACTTCCGGCGCAGCGTGGCGTCATCAGCGCGCGCCGAGTGGGGTCCCGGCTGACGCAAGCTGCCAGCTGAAGGTGCCTGAAGGCTGCCTGCTGTCCTGCACCCGCTGGTTTCGCAGCACGAGAACGAAATGTAGACATTTGTAGGGATCTGAAGAGGAACGAGCGATTTTCACTTGGAGCGAAGCGCATTCTGGGTGGGCCGCAATGCCGTGTCGAGCCAGCCTAGTCCGTTTTCCTGCTTCCGAATATCATGCATGGCCTGTGGGTTTTCTTCTTTTCGCTACAAGATTCCACTTTAGAAACGATTCAAATTACTATTGTGGTGCATGACTTCAAACGACTATAAAAGACAAAACGAAGAAAGACGGGAAAATGAAACCAACGATTTAAAAAACACTTTAATTTCCTCAAATTTGAAGTTTGGCAATGATAAAAACTAGTTCAAGTTAAGTAAAACTGCAAAGTTGACAAAGTATTTCTCCCAAGGGTAGGCCGCAACTTTAAGATGCCATAAAGCGCCTTCTTTTGAGTGATTATTTTTTAAACATTTTATTCATTATTTTCAGAGAGAAGGGCAGGGAAGGAGGAAGAAAAGGGGAGCAACAATGTAAGGTTGCCTTTCACCTGCCTCCAGCGACGGACCTGGCTGGAGACCTGGTTATGTGCTCTGACTGGGGAATGGAACCAGGGTTTATTTTTAAAAAGACTTTATTTCTAGAGCAAGGGGAAGGTAGGGAAGGAGAAAGAGGGAGAAAAATATCGATCCGGTTGCCTCGCACGCCCCATCCCGGAACCTGACCGGAAAACCCAGGCAAGTGCTCCGAGTGGGGATGGAAACAGCCACCTTTGGGTTTACAGGCGGGTAATTCAATCCGCTGAGCCACACCAGCCAGGGATGATTATCTTCTTACTGAGAAGCAGTAATTTTTGAGGTCAGAGACTATCAAAACCCAAATATGGACTTGACTTCGACAGCTTGCACGCACACCTGCTTTGTCTTAAGCCTATGCGAACGCGAAACCAAAATGAGGTACCCATCCACGGTTCCCACGCAAAAACAAACTTGAAACGAAGTACCCAGCTATTCCCGGTTGCGCACCCGTAGATACCTGCAAATATTGAGGGAAGCAGTACTCAAGCTTAGTGTTAACTTTTTGGGGAATCGCTTAACATTTGGGAGTATTTGGTAAAGTCGCAAACCACTGTTTTTAAATAAACTACAACCCTACCAAAAACATTATACCTAAAAATTGAAAAGCTGAGAGAACCGAAAAAACACGGAAAAAAAAATTTAAATTTGTTTCAGTTGATAGTATGGTTAAACATCGGGCGCTTGAGTATCATACATCGATCGATTTATACACCCATAATAAATATGGTCAATAGTTAAGTCGCCGACTCCCCAACCAGGAACCCCGTTTTCTTTCTTTTAGACCTCGTTGTTTCCCCCAGAGGGGGGTGCACCGTTCCTGGAAGTACTGCAATACCAGGTCGATGCGTGGAGTGGACGGAGCAAGCCCCTATTCCATCTCCTACTTCCAAAAATCCATTTAATATATTGTCCTCGGATAGAGGACGTATCAGATATTAAACTGATAAGAACAGATACTACACTTGATCTTAGCCAAAAGGCCGAGAAGCGATACTGTAAGAGGGTCCTCCGGGTCAGGCTTAGCATTATTGTAGCTTTTAAGATTGTGGTGACTTTTATGCCATAATGATTTGCTTTCTAAAAATACGTAAATTTTCTTAATATCAATTTTTATTAGTTTTATATTGAAATAATAGCAGAACTTTTAAATAGACCTTAAAATAGAGTTCTTTATGGTTTTTCCCACCTGCTCACTGCTCAGTGTATTTTGCATAAACCCGTCCTTCCGGGTTTTACGGTTCTCGGGATTGGTCCACAAACAAGTTCTGATTTCTGTGCCCACGTGGCTTCTTTTCCTCCTAGACTTGGGGCTTCTGTTTCCTGTATTGAAAGCCTTTTAGGCACCTCGAGTGGGTCGATCGAAGGCGTCTGTCAGTGAGTTGAAGGTGCGGCAGATGTCGGTGTTTCCTCCACGCGACATGTTGAGAGGCTGCGCTCCGGGAGCACAGGCTTTGGAGTACAAATTGCTGAGTTGAGATCCCTGCTCTCCAGTTCCTGACCTAATACGTTGCGTAGGTTCCTGTTTCCTCCTCTGTTAAATGGGGAAATCATGTCGTGCTTAGTGGGTGCTTGTGAGAAGTGAGGACACGCAGTGAAGGCTGGCCTTGGGGACTGACTTCTCGCATCCGGGCTCTTTTCTGTGCCTCCCCTTCTGACTTATCACTTACACCCCCAACCTCCACTTTACATCTTGCCGTGGGCTCTTCACAGAAGGGAAAGCATGCCCTAAGAAAGACTTTTCATAAGTCCCTGGTTCTTAAATCCAGGATCTGTTGGTGGGAGATTGGGGGTGAGGCCAGTGTTGGTCAAATTTGAATGAGTAGTTCTCCTCTAGGCTCAAGGCAAAGCCTATAGAAGGGATTATATGTCAGACCCTGTCTGAGAAGGCACTTGAGGTCCTGTTTCCTTGGAAACTGTATTCATAGAAATGTGGAGTGCTCTGCTCTGTTGGAAAACTTAACTGAAGCGCTGCAGCTGTGCTGGAAGTAGAAGCTCAGTATCAAAGGTGCAGGCGTGGCCGAGAACCTTCAGGCAAGAGTAGCTCATTCCATTCTAACTTCCAACTAGTGAGGTTTCTTATCATGCAGAAGCAGTAAAACCCAGAGCCTCCAGGAAGGGGCTAAATTAAGGGGGTGTGGTCTGCAGAATAATGCTCCCAGACAAAAGTGCCTTTGTTCTTAGGACTATTTTTTAAATCATTTTATTTATTTTTTAAAGAGAGGGGAAGGGAGGGATAAAGAGCAATGTGTGGTTGCCTCCTGAGCGCCCCCAACTGGGGACCTGGCTGGGGACCTGGCCCGCAGACCAGGCATGTGCCCTTACTGGGAATTGAACCACAAACCCTTTGGTTCACAAGGGTTCATTGTTGCTAAAATGTGGCTCAATCCGCTGAGCCACATAAGCCAGGGCTAATTCTTAGAAAACCTCTTAACGTGTTTGTAGACATGGTTAAGGTTTTTGAGAAAGATTATCCTGGATTATCTAGAGGGCCCACTGGTATCACAAAGGCCCTAAGGAATAAAAGGAGGCATCAGACTCAATATCAAAGTGATGCAGCATGAGATTTTATGAATCATTGCGAACTCTGAAGATGGCAGAGGATCATGCCTGATGGCCTCTAGATACTGAAAGTTCTATGACACAGCATAATTTCAGCCCATTGAGACCCATTTTGGACTTCTGACCTCTAGTTGTGTAAGATCCATTTGTTTTGTTTTAAGCTCCTGAGTTTATGGCGATTTTTGATAACAGCAATAACAAACTAATATGAGGGCAAAAGCAAAATTCTGTTCCTTTCAATCCCAACCTTCTCCAAATTCTGTAAGACCCAACGTGGGGCATGCCACAGCCCCGTGAGCAGAGCAGGCTTCAGTCCTTCTGGCCAGGGTTCAGTGAGCGTGAGCAGCACAGGGCACAGATCTCCAGCTGGGCGTTCAGTCAGCAGTAGCCCTGTTCCACCCCTGAAGCAAAGGCCAGTAGCTGGGGAGTGGCTCCTTCACTTTCATTTTACTGCCCTCCACCTGCCTTATGAATACAGGAGGCTGCCAGTGGGGGCTCCGAAAGAATGGCACCCTACAATGATAAAATCAGATGTCTAGCTGTGGTTCCGTCACCTCCTTGCTGCATTTCCTAGATCTGGGGTAGAGTAACAGCAGCCTGGGCTCTAGAGCTAATAGCCTGGTCTGATGGTTATGTCCCTGGGACTTTGATAGCTGCCTGTCTGCTGCCTTGTTCTTCTAACTCTGAGACTGGGCAATTTTTTTTTTTAAATGTATTTTATTATTTTTAGAAAGAGGGGCGTTGGGGGGCGGGGAGAGAGAGAGAATGAATGAATCAATGTATAGTTGACTTTCACCTGCCTCCAGCCACAAATCTGGCTGGAGGCCTGGCTTGCAACCTGGTTATGTGCCCTGGCTGGGAATCGAAGCAGCAACCTTAGGGTTCACAGGATGGCACCTTATCCACTGAGCCACCAGCCAGGGTGACAATGGGTGATTTGCTTATCTGTTCATTGCCTCCTCTATCCAAGGATGCTTCTAGCCCCTGCCTGCCATGGGAGAGGCCGAGATGAGGTAATGCCCATGGTGACTATCCTGTAGCTAAAGCCCAACACACCTATTTGCAGTCATTTCCAGTCTGTTTAGATCTCTTGGCACTCTGTGGATTCTTTCTTGCTGTCCCCCCAACTCCATCCTGGCATGGAACCTTTATTATTAGACCCACTTTTGGGACCAACCCTCCCATTCTTGTGGCTGTATTACTGGTGACACTTTGAAATGTGTGGCTGCCACTTAATGAACAAAGATTTTCCTTCAGTTGTCTTCTTACATTACTGACATAGAATGCATAGTTGGACTTCATCTGCAGATTCTGCATATTCAGACTAAACCAACTGCAGATGGAGTTTTTTTTTAAAAAATCAGCACAGATCCTTTTACTTATGCCATGAATTCCTAGAGGGGGTCCAGCAGCTCTGACTCCTTTTCATTGGTTCTCACCATGTGTTCCCAGGGTAGAGCAGGCTGAGTCAAGTGAACCCAAGAGATAGGAACTTTTAAGCTTCATTGTTGCTGACATGTACTAGGTCTATGATAGTTGCATCTGTACTGAACACAAACTTTTTTGTCATCCCTTAAACAATACCCATGCTATGGGTATTACAATGCCATTTAAGCAGTTTAACAACTACTTACACGTAGTATTTACATTATATTGGGTATTAAGTGATGTAGATCATTTGAAGCATAGGGTTCTGCATAGGTCATATGCAAATACACTAGTTAAGGGTATTGATCAGCCTTGGATTTTTAAAAAATATATATTTTAAAGATTTTATTTCTAGAGGGAGAAGGGAGAAAAACATCAATGTATGGTTGCCTCTCCAGATGAAGACCTGGCTTGCAACCTGGGTATGTGCCCTGGCTGGGAACTGAACCAGGCATCCTCAGGTTTGAAGGCCAGTGCTCAATCCACTGAACCACCAGCCAGGGACCATCCTTGGATTTAGAGATCCATGGGGAGCCTGGACCATGATAGAAGGATAACTATCCTAAAATTTAAAGGTGCAAATATACAACAAATATACCTGAATTACTTGGTATCCATTCTGTCAAGTGTGGAGAAATATAAGCCGTCTTTTACCTGACAACTATCAGAATTGCCAGGTGAAGTGGGAGCCAGTGTTAACTATGCCAATTTGACCCTCAGGCTGAGAAAGATAGCTGCTATCAACACTGAGCGTCACTGACCTAACTACACATACCCCTGTACTACCCTCACCCATGGCGAAGCCAAAGCCAGCTTGCCCAGAGCCCAAGAAAAACACAGCGAGTGGTGTAGCTGTTGGTCTGGCATCCCACAAAGTGAAAGGGCACAGATTTGATTCCTGATCAAGGTACATGCCCTGATTAGGGACTGAACCCACAACCTAGGCATGTTTGAGGCAACTGACCCTTGTTTTTCCTTTCTCCCTCCCTTCCCCTCTAAAAATAAAAAAAACTTAAGTAAGAAAATATTTAAAAGCATTAGTATGTGTGAGGACAGGTTACCTACTTGGATTGAGACTAATTTCCCAAGTAGCCATTTCCGTTATCAGATGTAATAGTTTATGAAGATCAAGATGATTGCTCAATGCCAATTATATTATTCATTGAAGAAATGTTCACCTGAGCATCCCTAAATTTTGCACCCTATTTAGGTAAGCTACAAACTAGATTCACTCAAACATACCAATCAGTGAAAGTTAAATCTTTTATTTATAAAGACTGAAATGATCATATGCAAATTTGAACAGTTAGCGTATATAAGAAATTGCTTGAAAACTCCGATGGTTTGGAAGAGTTTGGTATCCTGCAAAAAAAAAAAAAGAAAACCCATGAGTTTACAAGGAACTAACCTTTAAAACCAATCTACAATTCTAGGAGCTTTTCCGTTTACTTATTAAAGTTACACCAGTCCTTTAAATACTTAACACTAACACATGAACGGATACTTACTATTATTTATGCTAGTGCTTTCTTTAGACCTGGAAAAAAATAGAAAAATTTCTCAACAAGTGATTTAGTCTCCCCTTCCCCATGTTTAGAAATCCTTAGGCTCCCTCAGACAGTTCCTTCTGGAACAAACTTTCCTCTTCTCCCCCAGCCAGCCCCAGTGGGTTCACCTTTACAGGCTCTGGGTCTAGGACAGGAGGTAAGACATGTGACTGTTTCATCACTGGGAAATTTTAGCGTGGCCCGGACTTTGCATTTGAATCTACTCACCCCTTAACTTCAGGATGAGGTTGGGCAGAAACATGGCTTTACACTTTCCCTGCAAAAGAATAATTGGGAACTAAGTCTCAACTAGCCTTAGAAATCCTTGCTTTTTTGGGGAAAGACACACCCGTATAGGATATGGTAAGGTTCAACACACATGTTCTACAGAAACTAGGTAGCCCTCTGAAGAACTTCCTATTGTCTGTACAGATTCTACAGTTAACTTCCTATGATCACTTTCCACTCCAAGGCAAGCTCACAGCTCAGAAAATACCTTTCAGTCACAATGATCAGACTGGGGCGGTATCGTACTCATCACTGGTGAGTGACCCAAAGTGTGACACCCAAGACTGTGGCAAATTTTACGTATCAGCCACAGACTGAAAGTGTTGCAAAGAGATTTACCTCAAATCATTCTTTGGTTCCAGAGAAGGAGCTGAGCCTGAAACAAACAAGACTGGGTTAGCAACATGTAACTTCCTGCATTGAAAGTTGTTCCCACTTGAACCAATTCCTAGAAAATCAGATTTCCGAGTCTCAACAGCAAGTCATCAGCCGAACGAGATTCCATGTAAGTCATCACATATGCAAGCCTAAAAAGGCACTTTTCTACCCAGCACGCCGCTCACACCAACACATGGAAATCACTCACCTTTGCGTCAACAGGTCACTGGTAGTAAGTAGTACCTAGGGAAAGACAAAGCTGTGGTTAGTGAAAATTCCTTAACATGGGACACCCCCCCCCCCGGGAACCCTCCATTACCATCTTTCTCAGTTTCTCAGGTGTTCAAATCTTTTCATTATGTTTATCATAGTGAGCTAGTTTGATTCATCATAGAAACCGACAATTTGGTGGCACAAGCCTGATATCAGTCAACTAACCTTTCAACTCTGGAGGCTTTTCTGTAGTATACAGGACCCAAGCTGCTCCTAATTGAGATCATGTAATTAGTAAAATATTTAAAACAGCCAAAGCTATTTATAGCCATGGTTAATGGATAGACCAAACCCCCCCTAAGCAGATATTCGTCATCCCTCAGACAGTTCCCTATGGAACAAGCTCTCATCCTTTCGCCCAGTTAGCCCCAGTGGGTTCAACATCACTGGCTCTGGGGCTAGAACAGGGGTAAAACAGGATGTGTGCTCTCCTCACTGGCACCGAACTCTGGAGCAAACTACAACCACGTCACAGATACTCACCTTCCAACTCTTTCCATGAGTTAAACTCAGGGCCAATCAGTGGGCACCTAGGACAAGCAAGCGATCAAGAAAAACCACAGTAAGAATGTGAGAAACCAGAAAGTTATATGGGTCAATCAGGGCTCTGGTTACAAAAATACCCCATGCTGCTGTTTTACTTTGGACAATGGATGTTAATTTACCACAGTATAAGGAGAAGCTACTTACAATTAAGACTGATGAATATACATCACAGGAACAACCTGTAAATGAGGAGCAAATGGCTACTTAAAAATATTAGAATGAAGTAAGATTTCTTCATTTAACAGAAACTGCCATCAGAACTCTAACATGCTATTACTAGTCACACCTCACAGAGTTATCAGTGTAACAATTCAAATCATCTGACAGTGACATGCAGGGGAGGGGAAAATCACACCCTCAAGAACCAATTAAACTACTGGGTTGTTCTCTCCATCCCCACAAAAATCATTCCAAGAGAAACAGCTGGAAGGAGCAAAAACGCAACACTGCTCCATCAACCATTTGCTCTCCTGGTTGTGGGGAACACTGGAGAGATGACACCCCAACCTCCCATTTGAACAATTACCTGCAATCACGTTGGGAAGCAGCTGAAATCCTCAGGATGGTCCTGAGATGCTAAAGAAGGAAAAAGGAGGCGTTGCACGTACCCAGTAAGGGCCATTCAAAAACTCTTGAACGCCCTGGGCCCACTTCTCAGTAGTAAGATGGCATCACTTTTAAGTTCAGTCATATGCTTGTCATTTTTATGTTCATCACCGAGTGGCCAGCCCAACAGAGGGCCGGAGACACTACCCTTAACTGCACATCCATTACATACCCACCTGGGGCGTCGCTGTAGTGCCTGATCTGCTCAGGGACAGTTCTCGTCGCATCCTCCAACCTGTACGCCTGGATCATATCTGAAAAAAACCGAAGAGCATCCTTCACTTAGTTCTATACTTTGGAGCAGGTCTTGTGTTTAGTGCCTTAACACATCAGAGCCAAAAAGACCCAAACAATGAAACAAGCATTTGCGGAGGATGGTGCTACTCAGAAGTTACAGTTCTCCACTAATCCATCAGAGAGAGAGAGTTCAATTTTTATCATCCCTGTAGCACATCCCACAAGTTCCCTACACTCAAAAAACAGGGGTCAAGGATAGCCTTAGACACTTACTCCAGCAAGAACGAGGCAAGTTCTTGAGCATCCAAACGCGAGCGGGAACCCTGCAGACAAGACGTTAAGGTTAGCGCTGGAATACCTCGCAAATGCTTAGTTTTCCCGGAACGAGGACTGTGCCGGCTGTGCAAAGCCAGCCTCAGAGTTTCTCATCCTCACGGATCTCAGCACAGGTCTGTGAAAACGTTCTCATCACAGAGACGGCCGCCGGCACCGCCATTTTGTCCTTCACAAAGCCCTGGGGCCACTAGAGGCTGGAGCCCGTGGTCAAGCCGCCCCCGCCCCAACGCTCAGGTGCACCTCAGAGGGCGACCTAACGCATGCCACGAGCCCGCGGCCAGTAGGTTCAGAGGCACAAAGTACACTTACCGAGAACAGCAAAAAACGAGACCTAAGCTGCACAGCGAGACACTTAAATACTACCTCGCAGAGACCCATGGGATTTGAGGGCGGGACCATGGCGGGCGCACGCGCAAGAGGAGGGCGCGTGAGAACCTGGGGAATTGTGGGTAGAGGCTTCCAGCGGCGGGAAAAGGGCACGCATGCGCGTTTGGGCAGTGTGCCGGCAAGCCTCTGGCTCCGGAGTGGGTTCTGGGCCGCGGGCACCAGGTGGAGCTGGAGCTTAAAGGTCTGGGGAGGCTTCCCGCGTGTCCTGGACTGGTGCTAAGTCTGGGTCACATCTGCCTGCCCCCACGCTCTTCCCTGAGCTGCCGTTGCCCACACACACCCTAAACCCGTGTGCAGGGTCCGCCTCTATGGATCCCGAACCTGCTGAACTCGCGACCGGAGTCGTCTCGGTTTCGCGCCAGCCGCCCGGCGCGCAATCCGGACCTGCTGGGTTGGGTGTCAGCACGAGAGGAGCCCCCGGGCCGAGCTCAGGTGGCCGTCCGGTGCATGGAGCCATTTGGGGAAGTAAACCTTCCCCCATGTCCTGCTGTCTCCGCTCGGATTTTGCCAGGATCTCGGCTCGGTAGGGTAAACGTGAGAAGCACCGTTTTAAGCACACTGCCCGAATGGGTTAGTCCTCCCAAATCCCAAGACGTAGGCGCAATAACTACCCCCTTTTTATAGCGGAGGGACCCCAGGTGTAAGCTTCCGCACAGCTGCCTGCAGCTCCCGCCTGATGACCAAGGTGGGGCCAGTCACCTGTAGACTCTTGAGACCTAGCAGCACGAGGTCAGTCGTTTCTAATCAACAACCTAGGGGGCGTGCAGGTTCCATAAACGTGTACAAAGCTCTGTGCCTTTCTGTACGAGTTCCATTTAATATACAACCCTAGGAGAAGGGTGTTCAGGTCCTGTTACAGATAAGAACCAGAGACCTAGAGAGGTTAAGTCACTTGCTTGGTGTTTCCCAGCTCAGAGATGTTAAGAGCTAAGGTGCAAATCCAAGCGTCTGCTTCTCTACCGCCAACACACAGTTCTCGGCGGGAGCAAATGAAAGGACCCCCTGCTGCTGTTTCTCAATCTCCTTCCATTATTGTCTGTCCACAGGAGCCTTAAAAAGACATTTCCCAAAAGAAAACAACAACAACATTTCCCTTCTAGGGCCCCCATGAAAATTTAATATCCCTGATACTATCTGCTCTTGTACTGTGGCCCCTTGGAGGACCAGAAACCTTTTTAAAATCTAGGATTTTCCTGCCTCTCCTTCCTCTACCAAGAACCAGTTTTCACTTCTTTGGCGGCAGTGTGGCCCCAGGGTAGCCTAACAAGTGACACTGGACACATATTGAGAGGATTCCGGTTTGAACAAAGTTATTCTGGATTGGAATGAATTCATTGGCTCGGTAACTATTAGATGTTTGTTCCAGTACATGGTTGAAAAGGTGCAACAAAATAATAGAAAATGGAGCCGATAACTAATGGAAAATCCGAAGTCCCAGACAGGAATGGGGAGGTTGCATGTGAGAGTGGGAATTCAGAACGCTTGACAGAGTGTTGAGCCTTGAAAAGTAGATAAACAAACCCCGCGAGGAAATTTCAGTTAAAAGAAACAATTTGAGCCTAGGCTTGGAGCTGGAAAAGGAAGACTGTGTATAAATAGAATTCATGGAAGGTGGGCTGAAGAGAATGGTTGAATCTAAAATGGAAAGATTTCCTGGGAAGACCAGAGGAGAAGGACCTGGAATGCAAAACTAAATAATTGAATTGTACTGAGAAAAAAGCCAGGAAAAGGTTTTTGGTTTTTTTTTTAAAAGATTTTATTTCATTATTTTTAGAAAGAGGGGAAGGGAGAAAGGCAGAGAGGGAGAGAGACATCAATGTATGGTTGCTTTGCACCTGCCTCCAGCCACAGACCTGACTGGAGACCTGATTTGCAACCTGGTTATGTGCCCTGGCTGGGGAATCGAACCTGCGACCTTTGGATTCGCAGGCCGGCACCTTATCCACTGTGCTACCAGCCAGGGCAGGGTTTTTTAAATTTAATTTTATTGTTGTATTACATCCGTATCCTTTCTACAGGAGAAGTTTTTGAGCAGGGTGACTATAAGAAATTGAGGAATAAAAAAAAAAAAAAGAAAAGAAATTGAGGAATAAAATGAGGACACAGAAAACTGAGTATCAGATTAAGTTACTTATCCGAAGACACAACCAGTGTGACAGATTGTTAATTAAAATATATATATATATTTCTTTATTTTATAAAGATTTTTATTTGTTATTTTTAGAGAGAAGGA
The DNA here is from genome assembly GCA_004026585.1 of Noctilio leporinus. Taxonomy (NCBI): domain Eukaryota; kingdom Metazoa; phylum Chordata; class Mammalia; order Chiroptera; family Noctilionidae; genus Noctilio; species Noctilio leporinus. The sequence continues at coordinate 251,051 of PVIW01001855.1, forward strand.
AAGGGAGAGAAACATCACGATATGGTTGCCTTTCACCTGCCTCCAGCTACATACCTGGCTGGAGACCTGGCTTGCAACCTGGTTATGTGCCCCGGTTGGGAATCGAACCAGTGACCTTTGGGTTTACAGGCCGGCGCCTTATCCACTGTGCTACCAGCCAGGGCTATTTCTTTATTTTTAGAGAGAAGGGAAGGGAGGGAGAAACATCAATCAGCTGTCTCCCGCAGATCCCCAATCAGGGACCTGGCCTGCAACCCAGGCATGTGCCCTGACCAGAAATTAAACTGGGGACCTTTCATTTGCGCATGAGGTCCCACCCACTGAGTCACACTAGTTAAGGCCCTATTTACTATTGATCTAGGTATTTTACACTGCCATAACAGCGATTTTCAACCAGTGTCCCACAAGAATTTTTAAAAAGTGCAATACCTGGGGGTGTGGGGAGGGAAAAAAAAAAAAAAAAAGTGCAATACCTGCTCTGGCTGATGTGGTTCAGCGGATTGAGCACCAGCCTGGGAACCAAAAGGTCACCAGTTTGAATCCTGTTCAGGGCACAGGCCTGGGTTTCCGGCCAGCCCCCCAGTTTGGGGCTTGTGAGAGGCAACCAGTTGATGTATCTCCCATGCGTTCATTGACATTTCCCTCCCTTTCTTTCTCTCCCCTCCCTTCCCCTCTCTAAAAATAAATAGGTAAAATATGAAAAAGAAAGAAAAATGAAAATAAATAAAAATCCTTAAAAAAAATATAAGTAAAAAACAACAAAATATCCAATACCTGACTGTCCAGTCAGAGGCTCTTTTCCCTTAGATTGTCAAATAAAAAATGACAACAGTTAACACAATAGCCGTCCAGTGTGAATGAATCAAAATTATAGCTTTTTTTTTTTTATTTTTTTTGGTCAGGTTGGCAACGAAATACTTTTGCGTGTATCGCGGAATTTTCGTAGTTTACGATGAGATGCCCTGAGCTGAAAAAGGTGGAAAATGCCGCCTTTCAGGGCTGCACGCGGCTTTCGGGCCTCTTTCTCAGGGGGTCCTCTGCCCTCTCGCGGCAGCGAGGAGCACTGCCTGCTTAGTAGAGGCCTGGGCTGCGCCCAGGGGCAGCGCCGTGCTGGCCGCTGGGAATAGGACGTTCCCCTCGGCGGCAAAAACGCAACTCCAGAACAGAATAAGGCGCTGGGAAGCTTTCCAAGGAAAGCGTTAGAGGATTTGGGGGGAGAAGTGAAAATCCGGAATTTTATAAGGGACAGCTTTCCAGCTGCTTTGTAGCCTTCCTTGAGTAAAATGAATGGGAGCAACACCTGCTGGGAATCTTTCATGATTTTTTAAAAATATTTTATTATTTTTAGAGAGGAGGGAGGCAGAAAGGGAGAGAAACATTAGTGTATGGTTGCCTTTGACCTGCCTCCAGCTGGGGACCTGGCTTGCAACCTGGTTATGTGCGCTGGCTGGGAATGGAACCAGCCACATTGGGTCCACAGGCCTGCGCCTTGTCCACTGTGCCACCAGCCAGGGCTAGGAATCTTAACTGTAGATTGTTTCTTTGGTGTTTGGCCCAAGGTCAAGAGTGATACCTGTTCCTACTGGTTAAAGTCTGATAAATGACTTACCTGAGGATACTTTATCAAGTGGATTTTGGCACAGGGAGACTTTGCTCCATCCCTTCTACAAATCAACCTGATATTGCAGGACCTCCAGGAATGGTGCAGGTCTCCCTCTTGGCATAGATGCCAGTTAAAGTGCAGACTGTTGGCATTCCATGGTACCTTTCATTTTTCAGGAAAAACTTGTAAGAGGAACCTGCTATTTCCCCTTTGTCTTGGCACTATATTTTTGACATGTTTTGCCTATCTTTAAGTTTTAGACATTTTCAGTGGTCTCTTTAGAAATTTTTATAAAATGTTTTTTTAATTTAGTTTTAGAGAGAGGGAGAAAGACAGGAAGAGAAACATCAATGTGTGGTTGCCTCTCACATGCCTCCAACCAGGGACCTGGCCACAACCCAGGCATGTGCCCTGACTGGGAATCGAACCAGCAACCCTTTGGTTCTCAGGCTAACACTCAATCCACTGAGCCCCGCCAGCCAGGGCTAGAAATTTTCTACAAATTATTTTTCCCTCTAGTAATTGGCCCTCTTTCAGACTTTGATATTTTTACTACCATAAGCAGTGCTGCAGTGAAATCTTTTGACCGTTGCTTTGTGTGTTGCGTGAGAGTTTCTGTGGAGTAGGCATCTAGGAGTGACGTTGCTGGCTAATGGCTATATTTTCAGTGCTACAGACTGCTTGCACATAGATCACCTGGAGTGGTTGTTTCAATTAGTATTGCCGCTTATGCAATTTCATACTCCTGTCATCACTTGGTTTAGTCAGGTTTTTTAAGTTTTTAAATTATACTTTATTGATTATGCTGTTACAGTTGTCCTGATTTTTCCTCCTTTGTCCCCCACCCCCAGATTTAAAAAAATTGATTTAGAGAGAGGGAGAGAGAGATCGATTTGTTGTCCCACTTATTTCTGCATTCGCTGGTTGCTTCTTGCGTATGCCTTGACTGGCATTGAACCTGTCAGCCTTGGCATGTCAGGCCAACATTATAACCACCTAAGCTAGCTGGCCAGGGTTAGTCAGATGCCTTGGTATTGCCAATCTGATGAACATGAAATTATATTTTCTTATGATTTTAATTTATGTTTACCTGAGTACTAATGTGGTTACATATATTTCAAGAATTCACTGGTGCCCTAGCTAGTTCAGTGAATTGAGTGCCAGCCTGCGAACCAAAGGGTCACAGGTTCAATTCTCAGTTGGAGGGTGCATAAGAGGCAACCACATACTCATGTTTCTCTTTCTCTTTCTCCCTCCCTTCCCCTCTCTCTAAAAATAACAACAAAAAAAATCTTTTTAAAAAAGAAGGAATTCCCTGGCAATTCTTTTGTGTATCCAACATCTATATTTCAAATGGCTAAACTGCTCAAGGCTGACTGGTGTCTTAGAGACAGAGCCTGAATGCTTTGTTTCTGGGTCTTTGGAATAGTACCCTGGGTTTTGGCAGAGTTGCAGGGTCTGCTGGATGGAGACACACACAGTTTCCTAAGTTTCTAGCTATCCTTCCCATCTTTGCTCTCTTTGGATTTCTTTTCTTTCTTTCTTTTATTTGGTACACTTTTGAGGGAAAAATAAAGTCCTAATCTTTTGACCAAGATCAAATAATGCTCAGCTGTAAGGAAACATGTGACATGAATTTTTACAACATGGTTATTAAGAAGAACTTTTTCTGCACAATTGGCCTATTCTGCATGTCAGGGCTCCTCCTCTGTCTGCCTGCCAGACTGTGAAGCACTGAGGACACATGGCTTTTGGACTGTTGAGTTGCTTGTTTTCTCTGCTTTGTCTCTGTTTCTCTTAAAGGCTTCATTCTTAAAGAAAAAGAAAAAAGACTCCATTCTTTTCAACAAATTATATACTTTACACTCCTACATTAGATACTGAATTATATATATATATATCTCAACATGCATTGTGGGATCTGAGGCTCTATAGCTGCCTTCTGTCCTCTACTCCCCCCAGATCTAGTACTTTGTTTGATTTTGGTGATCAGTAACAAATCTTGTTATTTCCTGCATGAACCTTCATCTCTATAAGGTACAGTATCATTTAAATCCCTTTTCACTGTTATATCTTTATCTTCAATGCTACTTTTGTGGAATTGAATCTAAGAAGGGGACTATTTGGGTTTGATTGATACAGTTCATTCACTCATTTATCAAACGAGTGCTTGCTTGTTGAACAGGCAGGTCCACGGGCAAATAGCACAAGGTCCCTGCTACTTGTCTTGAAGTGCAAACAGACACACAAAGAAAGTCAATAAACAAGCAGGAATTGTAGCAGAGGTGGACGCACAGTGGATGGAGAGGAATTATTTGAGGGGAGTTGAGAAAAGCTGTCACTTGAGCTAAGTCTTGAATGAATAGGAGCTTATGTGGCACAGTAGAAAATCGGAAGGGCAAACACACAGAAGGAATGGTGTGAACAAGGATGCAGAAGCCTGAAACTGTCAAGTGAGTTGTGAGGCTGGCAGGTGTCTGGAGGCTGATGTGGCTGGAAGGTAGTGCACGTGGTTAGGGTGCTGGGTGATAATGCAGGGAGGTAACTTGTTAGCTTTATCCCACGCGAAGGGATTTGCTTTATCTGTCTGGAGCTACTGGGACTGTGTTCTGGGGGTGTTAGATTGGCTCCTCTGAAGGTGAACTTCTGAACCCACATGTTTCAACCTTGAGCTTTCATTTGGGGATAAAGTCTGGGCAGATCTCCTGGTTGCAACTTAAGCTTGCCCTGCATGCTCAGGGCTCTTTGGACTTCTTATCGTTACTGAACACAGGTCCAAACTTCACCCGCTTGCCTGCCTCCCTTTAGGAAGTCATTTCAGCTTTCCCTGGGTTGGGGTAGGGTAAGGGCTGGGATGAAGAAGTGGGTGGCAGGGGATGAGCCTTTCACAATCTTTGGCAGCACATTTGTATGCTGTTTCTTCAGACCCTGGCTTCTGCTTTCTTCCAAATTCACAGCCATCTTGGCTTCCAGCTCCGGGCAGGGAGGGGGAAAGACTTCTTTCCTTCAGCTCCTCTCTGACAATAATCAGCTCCTGAGAGGGCTGGCATCCCCTGGTGCTGATGTGACCCTTGCCTTTGCCCACCTGCCCTCAATTCAAGGACCTCTGCGAAAGGAAGTAGGGGGTCTTCAGGGCCTCAGTAGCACCAGCTGCCTCCAAGCATAGTGAGGTGAATGAGAGGGAAGAGTGCCTCAGCCCACTGGGGACATTGGGATAATCGGTGGGTGGTCCTGCCAGGTGGGGAAGAGGGTGACCATGGTATCTTCTGATCTGTTGTAGGAAAAAGGTGAAAGCCTCTAACTGAGCCCCAGCCCTGGAATGTTTGCTACAGCCCCAGGCCTCCTGTGGCGGCGGAATTCCTAGCTCCCTAGACCTCCTGGCGCCAGAAACGGGAGGAGAGGAGCAAGCCTGGGAGTGTCCTCAACATTCCTGTTCAAACAGTGCCATAAAACATCTTGGAGAAGACCTGATTGGAGTACATTCTTTGAAAAAGAACTTTATTATATATATTTTCCTTACCATCGATCTAGTCCCCTTAGATTCCCCTTCCTCCAGCATTCCCCTAGTTAATCCAATAAAGTTAGTAAACCAAAGTTTTGTAGAACGCGTCCCATAAATGATTGCTGCCTAATGAATGAACGGTACAAAACTCAAGGTGAGTCTTGAAGGAGTGGGAGGCAGCCCTGAGAGAAGCGGAGGTCGCCCCCAGTCTCAGAGGCCTGGGATGACAAGGCCTGGCGGGCCAAGGGCAGGCGGTGCGTGAGGCTGGTGAGCCCCACGTGGCCTTGCTGAGCTGGGCAGCCCAGCCAGGCGGTGGGCTGAGCCCTGGGCCAGGGCCTCCCCACGGTGCTGGTTGTCCCCTTTCACACCCTCTTACGTGGGGCTGAAGTTTGACGTGTAGGAACAAGTCGGAGGGAGCGTAGGCGTGTAAGGTGGGGAAGAAATCAGGGATTCTGTTCTTCCAAAGGTGGCTCTGTGTTAAGGCGGTTTCTTAGCCTCCGGCTCAAAGAACCTTCGAAGTGCAGGGTCGAGATGAGGAATTGGACCACTCAGCAGTTAGAGGCCTGTTCCTGACACTATTACCCCTCAGCGCCCCACCCCGACGGTCTCAGAAACTATTAGGTTCCACCTTAAGAGGCAGACAAGGCGGGGGGGTGGAGCGGGTTAGGGCGGGGCTCCCGTCCCAGCTCACAAGTCCCCCAGTGGCCTAAGGCTGCCAGACCTACGCTGAGGTCGCAAAAAACAGGTGTCCAGCCACCACCTGATCACAAACTGCGTGGTGTCCCCGGTTCCGCAGGCACCATGAGCCAGGACACTGACATGGACATGAAGGAAGTGGAGCTGAACGAGCTGGAACCTGAGAAGCAGCCAATGAACGCGGCGTCGGGGGCGGCTGTGTCCGCGGGCATGGCGGGCGGGACAGAGAAGAACGGTTTGGTGAAGATCAAGGTGGCTGACGATGAAGCGGAGGCCGCGGCAGCCAAGTTCACGGGCCTGTCTAAAGAAGAGCTGCTGAAGGTGGCGGGCAGCCCCGGCTGGGTGCGCACCCGCTGGGCGCTGCTGCTGCTCTTCTGGGTGGGCTGGCTCGGCATGCTGGCGGGCGCGGTGGTCATCATCGTGCGGGCTCCACGCTGCCGCCAGCTGCCAGAGCAGAGCTGGTGGCACACCGGCGCCCTCTACCGCATCGGCGACCTCCAGGCGTTCCAGGGCCGCGACCCCCGCGGCCTAGCTGGTGAGCGCCCCACTCCACTCATCCCGGTCCACCGCGTCCCTGGTTTCACTAGTCACCGACTGCGACCTCGTTTCCCGAAGGACAGGGACTGGTTTCTACCCTACCTAGTAGCGGCTGCCGCCTTCGCGGACACTTAGTTCCCCCTTCCTTTGTTTGAAGAATTTCCCACCTCCCCGCCTCCTGCCTACGGCTAGTTGATTCAGCATCTATCCTCCCTCCTGAAGCCAGTCACAGCCTGTTCCTGATGCAACTTGCTCTGCTCCTTGCGTCAGCTCCTCTGAGTCTCCTGGTAGAGCCTCGTTCTCCACATTTGGGGGGTGGGGAGGGCGAGGATATCAGGGGACTTTTGGACCGACTCTATCTATAACTAACCCTCTCCCCTCTTTCAGGCCTGAAGGGGCACCTCCATTACCTGAGCACCCTCAAGGTCAAGGGCTTTGTGCTGGGCCCAATTCACAAGAACCAGAAAGATGACATCGATAGGACCAACTTGGAAGAGATCGACCCCACCTTCGGCTCTAAGGAAGATTTTGAGAGTCTCTTGCAATCTGCCAAGAAAAAGAGTGGGTGTTCTGGACTTGGGAAGGGAGCAGCTAGGAAGGGCTTGGTCCTCTGGACCGAGGGAAGGCAGGATAGGGTTTTGTGTGGTTTGCTCCTGACTGGCTCTAAGTTTTCCTAAGGCAGGTGCGGAAGAGGGATGTTAGAATTCAAAGGGGAATAGATTTGTCAGGTGGTTCAGAGACTTTCTACCTGGCTGTCCAGCCATGTCGACTCTGGGCTTCAGTGCTGTTATTTTTATTTTTACTTTTATTATTTTTATTTAATTTTTATTGTGTTTTTTCCATAACACTTTCTTTATTTTTAGAGAGTTAAGGGAGGTAGAAAGAAAGGGAGTAACCTCAGGGTGAGAAACATCCATCCCTTGCCTCTTGGGGGTGCCCTGACACACTGGTGTCCTCCCTTGCAACCCACCATGTGTCCCCAAAGGAACTCAACCCCAATCATATGGGCAAACTTTGAGTTCCCGGCCCCCCACCATACAACCTACGGAGCCACATCAGCCAGGGCAAATAGGTGGTTTTTAGAGTTGAAATGAGTAGATTCTATGGGGGGAAAATTTTGACATAAAATCGTCTTACATTTGAAAGGATTCACTTTGGGGGTGCTGAGCCCAGGGCCCTATAGCTCAGCATTCTTTATAAAGGCTATTCATGATCTACCTAATTAGATCAAGGCCCCTCCTTGCTCTCTATCCATAGACTGAGATTAGCCAGGCTTCAAACCCCAAAGACTTTGTATCAAGTAATAACAAAGGAATAGTTTGACTTGTGTTTGTTGGTCCCGTCTGTTGTTTTCGTCCCAAAGTCTGTCTCACAACTGCCTCTTCCTGCTTTGTTCTAGGCATCCGGGTCATTCTGGACCTCACTCCCAACTACAGGGGCCAGAACTCCTGGTTCCTCCCCAATGAGAGCACCACTGCGGCCACCAAGGTGAAGGTGAGTGAGCTGGCGCTGATGGCAGGTGGGAGCCGGTGCTGGGGCTGTGTGGCTCCTTGCCCAGTGAGCTCTGCCACCCTAGCCCCACCCAGGGCAGAGGGGTCCCTGCTTCTTGGAACCCAGCAGGGGCACCCCAGCAGAGCACCTCTTGTTTTTGCTTGTTTCTTTTTTGACCACTCATGTTCCTTGTGTCTTTGACTTTGATGGTGACCTTGGCAGGAAGGGAGTGTCTCAGATGTTATTCTGGGTTTGATTTTTCTTCCTTCTGGGAGAGGAAGCCTTTCTCACTGGGATTCTGTCCTGCTGGTTTCCCAGTTCTTGTTTGATGCATTTTTTGGAGTCTAGCCACTCTGAAATGATAACCACTGGGGTCTTCCTGTGTACCTGAGACTATGCCATGTATGTGACTTTCCCAAGGTCATGGGGAAGTACATGGGGACACAGTTCAGCGTGGCTGGAATTTGCAGAGCCTTTGCACCTCAGTGTTAATATCTTCCCTCTGTTCTCTTTCCCTCTCCTCACTGTAGGATGCTCTGAAGTTTTGGCTGCAGGCTGGCGTGGATGGGTTCCAGGTTCGGGACGTGGAGAATCTGTTGGTGAGTTCCCTTGGGTGTGAGAGGCAGAGCCTAGGTGAGAAATGCCAGGGCCCGGTGGCTGTGACTCTGCTTTTTGTCTTCTAGAATGCGCGTTTATACTTGGCTGAGTGGCAGAACATTACCAAGAATTTCAGCAAAGACAGGTGAGTCCCAGAGCCCTTGTCCCTAAGTTTGCTCCATTGTGGGAACCCCTTAGTGGAGCTCTAGGCCCTGGGAAATGGAGTTTCCTGTCTGGTACCAGCCTTGACCCCTGCTGTGCTCTCTGCAGACTCCTGATTGCAGGGACTGAGT